>JAUJYZ010000098.1:0-12500 GCA_033675265.1 Actinostola sp. cb2023 | reverse complement strand
ATAAAATTTTAATAATGAACACCTTTGGACATTACGGCTTGGAGGCAACTCTTGCTCCACAAAGTTTTCATACAAAAATTTCGATTTTTGAAAATTCATATCTTCGCAAATTTGTGGAGTGATCTCTTTTCCAAAATTCACATTTTTTACTAATTTCAACGAGCTCTTTCCAGCTTATTATAATCATTTTTTTGTCCTATGAGTTTTTAAATTATGTGACAAAACCCTCATTGTGTTATGCTCACTGTGAAAAATCAATCGCAATTTAAACGATGGGCTGTGAACGGCTGTTTTTGGTCTGCTACCGTATAAACTAATGAGCGGCCAATACCACAAAATATTGACGTCTCAAAATAAAACAAATTGACTTGAGAATCATGATTAGAGTACAAACACTAAAAGCGTCAGTGAAAATAGTACTAAATCTAAACAATGCTAAATAGTACTATTTAGTTAGTACTGTTTCACGCTTTTAATGTTTGAATACTAACTAGTCAATGTTTCACTCGAATGTCTTCTTGTTGCGTCCTGGGACGACCCTGAGCCGTCGATATTTCTCTCTGCGGATTTTCATCCATGTGCGCTTTCAGTCGTTATGCGCTTTTAGAAACGAAAAAACGAAACCGAATTAATAATAATAATAATAATATAATAATAATAATAAATAATAATGATAATAATAATAATAATAATAATAATAATAATAATAATAATAATAATAATAATAATAAATAATAATAATAATAATAATAATAATATAATAATAATAATAATAAATAATAATAATAATAATAATAATAATAAAAACGAAAATAAAAATATACCGAAACATATTTCGGTTCTACAGAAAGTTATGTACTGATGGCACTTAACCCGTGAAACATTATATTAGCCATGTAGATATTAATAAACTGTAATTCCATTGTTTTCTTTTGTTTTGATCTGACTATTAGTCACTAAACTATTAGATTTGTTTTCACGGGTTAAGTGCCATACCACTCTAAGCCAGTTCGGAGTTTAAGAATTAAGGTTCAGTGCGCATGCGATTTTTGGTATCCCGATTATATCACCTTCTTTTGTTAACGTTTGTGTGATTTTTTGTAAATAACAAAAAGAAGGTGATAAATTCGGGATAAAATCGCATGTGCACTGAACCTTATTTTCTTTAAGGAAGGTCAAGGAAGACTTGCTCGTGTAGACGACCAAAAACATCGCCAATTTTTCCTTGTCAAGGAAAAACTTGTTCGTGTAGATGCGGGCTTTATTCTTTCACGAGTTTTTCAGCGCTGTTGTATGCTCTCTAAACATCCAGCATTCAACAATGGACCATCGATCAAATTCTTGACAGCATGACGTCAACCAAACGCTCTTGAAATTGACTGATGGCCCACTTTCGATATACGCTCTACTTGCCACGCACAAAGGTTTCAGTGTGAGGCTCGATCCGGGGAATAATGAAATGTAATATTTTATCTTTTCACGAATCGGTGAGCATTATTCCCAGGAGCCTCGCTCTGGAAACTATTTTACGCGACAAGTGAATGCTGTGAGTGTTGGATTCCGTTGCGCACAACAAGTTGAGAGCGTGTGCGGCTCCATTCTGTTTTGTCGCGATATTGAATTCTATACTCAGTCATCGACGAATACTCCAGTTTCGCGTTGTTTAGAGATGACCGCCTGTCCTTGACAAAAGACGCATTTGTACAGGCTTAGCCTCGATTCAGAAAACCAGTCCGTGCAATTCAAAATGTTTTTATTGTTTGATGTCAACATTTTTTTGTGTTCTTGTTGATATTTGTGAATAATTTACACTGACTCGAGGCGGTTTTACAACGGGATCTGTGAACGCGAAAAGGGACTATTGTTATTCGATATTAACGCTCACTTATGTTAATCTAAACACTCGTCATTCAAACTATGCAAAACCAAGATTTCGATATAAATATAACCACCAGAAAAAAAACGCAATTTAAAAACGAGAGCTAGAAAACCCCGCGGGCCACCTTAACGGTAGTTTTATCCGTTTATATACGTACGCCATCTGGGCACTTCAACAGATCAACGGCAAAGTCGTACTATTTCTCTCCGGCTCATTTGACATCTATTCTGTATAAATGTGTATTACAAGGTCTCTTCAATCGAGTACTGGTTATTATTAAACGGCTGGGGATGTGGATTTTGCTGGAAAGAAAACGTTTTCCCGCAGCTTTTTGGAATTAATCTTGTCGACGCTTTTGTTATTTAGATATTTCAATCATTAATCTATGGTTCTGTCAGTCGCATGAAAACGAAGTTCAATTAGTTTTTCGTCTCGATAACTTTTGAACTTTTGGTTGGCTTCTTTTGGCTCGAGTTTTGTCATTTAAAGTGAGAGAATATCGAGAGCAGTTCACTGAGGTTTCACTTCCCTGGGCGAGTAGAAAAAAAACCTCTGCTCGCAGGGGTAATCGCAAAGTCGAGCCGAGTTTAAGGTGACTCCGTTATCATTCTCGGCGCACTCGTCTTATGACAAACTTTGGGTCATAACTTCCTCTGCTTTTATGCAATTGCCATAAAACATTGGCAACAATTAGAGCTATCATTCACCTATGACACAATATAATTCGATTGCACTGCAGAACATTTTTGTTAAATAATATTAGAACTTGAGTAAGTCAATGTTTTGGATAAAATTGGATATTGCGAAAAATCTGTCCGGTTTTTTTGGATTGAAAGTTTTTGGAATCACTTTAGATTGACATAATTCATAACCTGAGCAAGTTTTAGCAAAATCGTTGAAGCTAAAGCACGGCCGCATGAAAACAACCAAAATTAAGCACGGAAATTAGCTCCAACGATTGCTTTCGCTCCAACGATTTTGCTAAAACTTGGTCAGGTTATGAATTATGTCAATATAAAGTGATTCCAAAACTTTCATCCAAAAAAAACGGACAGATTTTTCGCAATATCCAATTTTATCCAAAATATTGAGTTTACTTAAGTTCTAATATTTTATTTTTTTAATGTTCTGCAGTGCAATCGAATTATATTGTATTATAGGTGAATGAAAGCTCTAATAGTTGCCAATGTTTTATGGTAATTGCATAAAAGCAGAGGAAGTTATGACCCAAAGTTTGTCATAGACGAGTGCGCCGAGAATGCTAACGGAGTCACCTTAAGCGGTTTACATATTTCCCCCGACTGTCTGAGTTGCGATTTTTAAAATAGCAAACGAGGCTTTGAATTAGAAGCCCGACTTAAACACCGTTTCAGTAAACACCATCTCTCACCTTAAATTGTCTGTGAAGTTCGTTTTAGTTTGTCTTGTTTCAGGAACTTCTGTTTTCCTATCGATTCTTATCCGTCGCTCCTTCCCAATCATATCTTGAATTCGCTTAGGATCGATGGTTTCCAAAGAGCCTTTGTAGTAAAACATTTTTGAAGGCAAAAGATACGACAGCGGCCAATAGTATAATGAGAAACAGTTTACGAGCTTTCTTTGGTCTTAGCAAATTCATAACCAAAATGCATGCCTCTCACAATTAATTGAATCTTCGGCACTTACAGCTTGTGTCAACAACATTAAATATATACAGTTATGTTCGTTATGCATTACTGAACACATTATGACGTACCACTCAGATGAATTCAGATAATTGAGATAAATTGCTTAATATTAAGATAAATAGATAACTTACGATATATGTACAATATAAGAATGTAACATAGAGTGCAAATACTAAAACCGTGAAACAGTACAAACTAGTTTTAATGCTAAATAGCGCCAATGAAACAATAGAAAACAAAAGACATTGCACTATTTAGTGCTAATTAACTGTTATAGCACTGTTTCATGGTTTTAGTGTTTGCACTCTTTTAGAGAAAAAAAATTAAAAAATTAAAAATGTTTTGTTATTAAAGTTGATTTCCGTCTTCAGAATGATAGATAGATAGATAGATAGATAGATAGATAGATAGATAGATAGATAGATAGATAGATAGATAGATAGATAGATAGATAGATACTAGATAGATAGATAGATAGATAGATACTAAGATAGATAGATAGATAGATAGATAGATAGATAGATAGATAGATAGATAGATAGATAGATAGATAGATAGATAGATAGATAGATAGATAGATAGATAGATAGATAGATAGATAGATAGATAGATAGATAGATAGATAGATAGATAGATAGAGAGATAGAGAGATAGAGAGATAGAGAGATAGAGAGATAGAGAGATAGAGAGATAGAGAGATAGAGAGATGCCTTTATTTGCACATGGTAGCTCTAGTATTTACAAAGCTTGATTTACACATTTTAGAAAAGGGCTTTCAGCTTTGTAAGGCGATGGTAGTCTCTTTTTTTTTTCAAACTGAATCGTAGTACTTCATGTCAGCCTACTTGAAATGGACTCTATTCTTTATATCCGTTCTTTTTGAAGTATTTTTATTATCTGTCACAATAGGCGACTTGCACTAAGAGGTCACGTGACCCCAACCCCCTTAGATCGAACAGCAGTGTCAAAATGAACTCCAGAAATGAGAAGAGCACCTCGAAATTAGTAAAAGGGCGAAGTTTCAGGGCATCATGTTTGACACAGGAGAAATGGGAATAAAAATAAAATCCATCGTTTTCTAAGATTTTGTTTGGAAAATGCATTGGCTCTTGCCATTAACGCATTTTTCTTAGAAAACGATGGATTTTTATTTTTATTCCCATTTCTCCTGTGTCAAACATTATGCGCTGAAACTTCGCCCTTTTACTAATTTCGAGGTGCTCATTTCATTTCTGGAGTTCATTTTGACATTGCTGTTCGATTTATGGGAGTTAGGGTCACGTGACCTCTTAGTGCAAGTCGCCTATTGACAATGTGCGTACAGTTACACCACATTGAAAAGATGAAGGAATTGTGACAGATAATACAAATACTTCAAAAAGATCGGCTATAAAGAATAGAGTCCATGTCAAGTGGGCTTACATGAAGTACTACCCCTGAATGGCCTGTTAGATACGTACTGATTTGAATCGATATATTTCGTTGCTATGCAACCGTGTTACATTTTTCATTTGCTTATTTTTCGATTTAATTGATGGCGGCGTTGCAGAACAACGTGACTCATCTTCGTTTTTTCTCTCTCCTTTTCACAGAAACAAACAAGTAAATAATTGTGATTCTGAAATCAAACTCTTCAAATTCGCAAGTTTCCTTATCGAGTTCCGAACGCGAAAATCAAAGCGTCTTTCAACGCGGCAAAAGAAACGTGAGAAAAACAAACAGCTTAATGCCATTTTTATATGCCATATATCATTTATATCTGTGCGACCGTGATGTTTTAGGATGCGGTTACCATTCGACCAATCAGGCGAGAGCAAGCAAATCTGCTTTCAAAGCTTTTGAATTTCGATTAACGTTTTTTACAAGTTCAGCTATTTTTAGCATACAATTTTTCCATCAGAACACACTTCTAATTGTGGTTGAAATGTTCCTGAATCTCCGCGAAGCTGGAAGCGCTAGCGCCGAAAAAAAGCGTCTAATCAGTCCTGAATCGTCTAGCGACATTTCAGGCAACTGATTTCTGGCGGGAAATGATGTGCTAAAAATAGGCAAATTTGTAAAGACGCACAAGCATAAGCGCAAACACAAGAGGCATTATGTCACTGTGAAAACGGGCCTGACACAAGCATAAGCGCAAACACAAGAGGCCTTATTTCACTGTGAAAACGGGCCTGACGCAAGCATGAGCGCAAGCACAAGAGGCCTTATGTCACTGTGGAAACGGGCTGACGCAAGCATAAGCGCAAACACCTACGGTCTCCTGTAATTTTGTTAGTCTTTGAAAAATTGACTCGTGCTTTACAGTAATATTTATCCTACATTGTACTCGAAATCATGCGATTACCTGTACAAATTGTGCAGTAATAGGCCTAAAACTACTTCTGTATGACGATAGACATAAGCATTTAGGTTTCACCCTACAAGGTTCATTTATCAGTTTAACCTATCAAAATAGCTTTATTAAGAAGCCCGAGTTCACGCTAATAGAGCGCCGGACACTACTTCAATCCGTGCTGTGGGGTCATTACAAATGTTATGTCAACATTTCTACAAGATCTCTTTCTAGTTTTTGCTGGAGTAGACTTCCCAAAGGCCATCAAAACTAACATATATCATGCAATATAAACATCTAGAATAAACTACCGGTATCAAACATGTCAACTGACTTCAAAAAAAACTACGGGCCGGAGCCGGAATTATGCATAATAATTTATTTTTTGGATGTCCGTTTTCTAATTGTCAGTTTCTCCAGATTTGACAATTTTTAAAAGATGACTGTTCAGAGGACCATTGCATGGTTTCCCTGCACCTAAAATGACACAACTCAGCTCACATCTCACCTTAAATTGTCTGTATAGTTCGTTTTAGTTTGTCTTTTAGGAACTTCTGTTTTCCTGTCGATTCTTATCCGTCGCTCCTTCCCAATCATATCTTGAATTCGCTTAGGATCGATGGTTTCCAAAGAGCCTTTGTCGTAAAAATATCTTGAAGGCAAAAGATGCGACAGCGGCCAATAGTATAATGAGAAAACAGCTTTCGAGCTCTCCTCGGCCTTAACAAATACATAACTAACAACTAATGCATACGGAATAAGACCAGAAGTACAGCAGGGGGGATTTTTGTCGGCGCTGACCGTAAAAATTGCGGGCGTCATGCAACTCGTGGTGTTTTTGCCGTTTTGAAGGCTACAAAAATGAATTGCACGAGACTTACTTTTGAGGTGTAATTAAATCTTTTTGGTTACACAAGAAACATTACAGAACGTTTTAAGAACAAGTACGCATCTGGTGAAGATTATCATAATAGCTGAAAGTACTAAAAATGTATTTTAGTGGAAAGTTTTGTAAGCATCGTCCTCGCTCTCAATGGCTGCTGTGCGATCTGGCGAAGGAAGGCTCGATCAAAGAAGGTTTAACCTAACATAATAGCTCTTCAAAAAGAAACAAAGAATCGCTAATAACAGATTGAACTTCACTGTAGCTGACTGGCTTGAAATTCATACATCCTTTGGTTATACAACTGACAAAATTGGAGAATGTTGTGGAACTTGCTCTTATGCCGTTATGGTCGCTTTGCAAATATGCTTGGTGTGCCATGTCGGACTTCAGTGATCAAGCAAAGTCATACTTCAATCCATTACCATGAAAGGTAGGTCAAAGAAACAATTATTGACTGGTCTTTGTGTTTGTATTAAATTAGGCGTTTGAGTGTACAAAAACGTTTGGCAAACTCGCGTTTTATATGATTTCACGACTACTACCAAATGATGCTATGAAGCATACAGTTCAAAAGTTAGCCCAAAGCCCAAAAAAATATTCTATATTTATGAAATACTTATTTATTCATCTTCATAATGATGGTATTTTTATTTCTCTAAAAATTCCGGAAGACGTACAAAATCAGCCAAATACTCCGCCATCAGTGAAATTGTTATATAACGGGGTATGGGAGTTAGAACAACAGTTTTTACCACCACTAGTTTCTGTTCTTGAAAACAATATTATATGATGTTTTCTTTGGTTTTCGCTCTTTCATTCTTTCTATAACAATTTAATATCGAGCGTCTAATTATGAAAAAAAACTGACAATGTTGATATCTAAGTTTTGTTTAAAATTTCGTGCGTACGACGATCTTTACATCCGAAAGGTTATTGTACAATTTTAGGTCTGGCCCAAAACCCAAAACATGATAAACTCAATATCTATGCTTCAAAGAAAGAATTGCTTTATAAATTATTACGTTAAAAATTCCGTAAAACGCTTTGAAACGTGTTTGAAACCATGCGTTCGTCGTATTTGATAGCACCATCAATCATCGCGTTCGTTCGAAAATGAAATTCACAAAAGATTCGATGACTTAATAATCGGCTGAGTTTGTACATTGGAAGCTTTATTAAACGCGCTAGAAAAACTTGATATTTTTTAACATCAACTCAATTTTTTTGTGATCGGTTTCAATAATTATTTACTAAATGGTTCATTTGAATTAGTTTACAACATTTTATTTTTACTGGTATTTCTACATTCGTAATAGAATGAAGTGACATATCTTTGATAAGACAAATCACAAATCAATGGCCAAAAGGGCAAAATTACTTCCATCCAGTGTACTATTAAAGTCTCTCATTACCATTAACTGAAGATAAGCGACAAAGTCTTCAATTTTTTTTTAGTGAAACAAGTACCAATCACAGCTCCATATAATCCATGCGTATGACTCTCAATGACACAAACCTCACCATTGTTGAATATAACTGCCATTGACTTGTCAGGAGGAACAATCAGCACTCCTGCTTTCTTCTCTCTGGATCTTAGGAGCAAGCCAAACTTATTTATTATGTCATTACAAGTGAAGAATCCCAAATCTTCTTCAATTTTAAGTTTTATGAAACTAAAAAATCTCAATACATCTTTAACTTCAAGATTTGGTGAATTCCTTGGAAGAGTTAAAGTATTGTACAGTTGATTGCCCATTTTCATGTTTTGGCCAAATAGGACAATTGTTTCAGAAAGTTCTTGTACGGGTTCTTGGTATTATGTTGTGTATTCCACTAAGAAAGCTCAAACAAGAAAGAACTGATATCACCGTACAAGCATTACTTCCAATAGAAACTCCAAGAATGCGAGATTGACTGATATGTGCTGGTAATAACCATTCAGTTACACCAGGCAGATCATTTCTTGTTATTGTGAGTGAAGAACCAGGAACTGCTGTAGAAGAACTGGGTTGAGGTTGTAGTGGTGTAAAAGAACTGGGTTGAGATTGTTGTGGTGTAGAACTGGGTTGTGGTTGAGGTTGTTGTGGCGTAAAAGAACTGGGTTGAGATTGTTGTGGTGTAGAACTGGGTTGTGGTTGAGGTTGTTGTGGCGTAGAAGAACTGGGTTGAGGTTGTTGTGGTGTAGAACTGGGTTGTGGTTGAGGTTGTTGTGGGTGTAGAAGTAGGACCAGACTGTGGTGTCGTTTGTTGATGAGAGGAATGCCAGTTACATGGACAGGATGTACTTGCTCTTGGTGTACAATTATTGCCAGGACAATGAGTACATGCTTTATGTGATTGATTTCTGATTTGTGTATGGCCAAGAACAGGATGTTTACATGTTGTACAGTGTGGAGGCCTTGGAATTGCTGTTGATTGTGTTGCTTGAGATTTGTGTGGTTGAGTAGGCGAGGATGGTGATTGAAATGTTGAAATATGAGCATTCAGTCTTCTTGTTGTATCATCAACTTCCTCTGGACTATAAGAGCTAGCACCAATCATGTCATTTTCTGTGTCAGTTTCGTGTGTTGTGTCCTCTGCCTCATTAGAATGTTGAACCATATTTGTTGCTGGGTTTAAAATTGCTTGTTTGGCAATCTCACCAAGCTCCTTTATTTTCTTTTTCTATTGTCTCCTTGCAGATTGGACAATATGGTGCTTCTAGTAAACATTGTTCATGGTATGAATGGCCACATCCCTCGAATTTAAACCATGGTTCATCTTTATTATGGTGCACATATCCAAGTCACACTGGTACTGTTCATTTGGCTTGTTTTTTGAAACATATCCTAGTGGCAGCACTGTCATTTTCACTGGATCTTTACCAAAGACATTGGGTAGTACTACTTTTTTGTTGTTAACAAATTCACTTGACCAGGGATTCTTGACTATGGCTTCAATAATGGTTGTGAGGAATTTTGCACATTTTGCTTTGAGAAACTGTAATTGACTTTGAGAAAAGGAAAAGTTTTTAGGTGGAGTGAAGACTGAATGGAAATTGGTTTGTCTGCTTTTTGATTCAAAGATACTTTTAGCTTTCTGTGATAACTGGCTGGCACTGTCAGATGATTTGGTTTGGGCTCTCAGGATACTATGTGTTTTCTCCACTGGGTACTCATCAAAAGCGGTTGGCCATTGCTTGAATAAATTATACATTCCTTCAAAGTTGGCACCCCAGTGTGATATGTTTGAGAACCAAACAAGAGGAGCTTTGTCATAATGACGACGTTTCAAACAGGTAAACATGACCCATATTCTTGACATAGCAGTAAAATATTCCTTAAAGTTATTCATCTTAAATGTTATTGTGTATATTGACAGTACAAGTGGTATGTAGTTGTCCAACAAGTTTAGAAGTGTTGCAAACTGTATATCTTTTGAATGTATAAATAGTAATTTCACTTTGTTTCTTATCAGAGTCCAAGCTCCATACACAATCTCAAGAATTAAGTTTATTCTCCATGGCTTTGGTTTTTCTGCCAATTTGGAACTTGGAAAAAGATTCTCATAGACAATTTTGAAGAATGGCCTGAAAGTGATAAAAACATGTTCCCTGCTATTTAGTGAGATGTGGAGAGGTCCTATAGTTGGTATCAGTGATGTTACAGGTGGAACAGGAAGGTTTGGATGTTGAGAATTGAAAGAGGGCACAGTGTTATAAGTATGGTCTGTAGTAGTTCCAAGTGTTTCAGAGAAATTGTTACAATTTTGAGAAGTTTGAAGATTTTGGTAAACAACTTGTCTGCAGTAGAATTGACAAGGCCAGTCTCCAGGCTGAAACACACGGCATACTTTTTTTAAATATTTTCTAAGTCCACTGGAAAGTGCCACATCATATGCCGCTGAAAATCCCTCTTTTTACTTTAATTCTAACTGTACAAAGTTTATGAGTTCCAAGTCTTTCATTTTTCTCATATTTCTAACTGAGTCGTCATTTGAGTATTGATGCTCTTCAAGTCTATACCTCTCTGATTCAGGGTTAAAAAATGATTTTGTCAGCCACTCTGGCATAGCAGAAGCAATATGTAACCACCTAACTTGGTCATAGACTCTGGTGAAGTTATGATTCTTATACATGATGCAATGTTCACTCCTGCAGGATCGTGGATGTCATTAATATTTTTTGGAAGTGGAATTTGCCTTGATATGTTTGAATGGTTGTGATAACAATGGTACACATAGAGATGACATTGACATTTTTTCTTCATTGGGGGCGCCTGTTTGTATGAATTGAAGTAAAATCATCGATGATGAGGGACTAGTAACCACTGGTTTTTGATAGCTTCAGAAAAAAAAAGTGTCAAGATTTTTCAGGGTGGCTGTTTGCGAGAGTGTGCATGACAGATGCAGTAGTTTTCCTGTGACAAGTGTTTCCAAGATAGAATTCGGGTGTCCAGACCTTCTTGACTGATGTGGTTTGTGTAGAGGTATAGGCTGTGATCGACTTGCAAATTGTTACATAATTGACTTGAACAATAACAAAGTATATAGATTACATTTGACAGCTCTTTTTTCTTATTCAGTTCTATCCCTTTCCTCTGATTAGTCTTTCTATTTCGAAAACTGCAGTCTAGAATGGTTGCAAAGATTGTTCGTGCTCCTGTCCATTTTTGGCAATACATTTCGAAATGTGGAGGGTCCAAACTGGCGTAATTTTTTGTCGACGCTGAGATCTTCTGTCTGTACATCCTGTGCCTTAGCACTTCCAAACTCCACTCGAATGTCACACCCTATCAGGTCAAGAAAAGACAATTTTAATTTGAAATACAAAAAATAAAATTTCTCTGTTGGTGATGATTTAATTTGTAACTACCTTTGCGAGACATACTTTTAATGTTTTTCGCTAAGCTCTTCAAAAAAAACCCCGGTGATAACAACACTTCAGTTTGTTGGGCCTCTTTTTTATACCTCCAAAACAAGGTTCTTCGTTCCTCCCAATATTTTCCTTCTTGATGAAGTGGTGTTGGATAATATGATTTTCGCCTTACCTGGACGTCCCGTTTTTCCGCCTCTTTGAGTTGACAAGCTTGTTTAATAATAGTTGAATTAAAAAAAAATTTAAAAAAATCACGTTTCATGTAAGAAAAACGCCGGTAAAGCGTTGATTAAAAATTACGAGGAAAAAAAATTATAACGACCAACACAAGGTAAAAAGTAAATACCTAAGTATGAAGGATACTCACATTTGAAAAAAAAAAACTGTCCTGTAATTTTATGTTTAGCAATTTGCTCTGCGGCCAGTTGGGGCAGAGAGAGGGCCTGTGTATTTTCGTGCCTGCCGATTACTAATTCCGAAACAAGTTGGTAAAACATCGAGGTAATTACGATCTTTTTCTGTAATCCTTTGAGACTTTTTCACATCGGCCGATAACAAATAATAGCAGTAGCTATCTGAAGAACTCAAATGTCGAGGAAACAAGGTAAAGATTAAAGCGAGAAAAAAATCAATGATAAATTACGACTAGGCTAACCATAGTTCCAAAAATTGCGACCTCCGAATTCGGAAAACAAGACCAAATGACAATCCTCCCTGTACGTAAAAATGTTGATTTCGCGATCGTTCTTGTCCATTTCAGCCGTGGGAACGGTCCTTTTGATTGGTTGATATTACAGAGATGTGATTGCCGCTGTCATGTTACATAGGAGGCTGTTATTGCAAGCCGTGCTCCGTGTACTAATGAACAGTTTAGAAAATCT
>JAUJYZ010001110.1:752500-949411 GCA_033675265.1 Actinostola sp. cb2023 | reverse complement strand
TTGGCTGACGCAAGGCTTTAAAAATAACTTCGACATATGACGCACGATCTGATTGGCTGACGCAAGGCTTTAAAAATAACTTCGACATATGACGCACGATCTGATTGGCTGACGCAAGGCTTTAAAAATAACTTCGACATATGACGCACGATCTGATTGGCTGACGCAAGGCTTTTAAAAAATAACTTCGACATATGACCCACGATCTGATTGGCTGACGCAAGGCTTTAAAAATAACTTCGACATGACGCACGATCTTCGACATGATTGGCTGACGCAAAGGCTTTAAAAATAACTTCGACATATCACACACGATCTGATTGGCTGACGCAAGACTATAAAAATAACTTCGACATATAACACGATCTGATTGGCTGACGCAAGGCTTTAAAAATAACTTCGACATATGACGCACGATCTGATTGGCTGACGCAAGGGCTTTAAAAATAACTTCGACATATGACGCACGATCTGATTGGCTGACGCAAGGCTTTAAAAATAACTTCGACATATGACGCACGATCTGATTGGCTGACGCAAGGCTTTAAAAATAACTTCGACATATGACGCACGATCTGATTGGCTGACGCAAGGCTTTAAAAATAACTTCGACATATGACGCACGATCTGATTGGCTGACGCAAGGCTTTAAAAATAACTTCGACATATGACGCACGATCTGATTGGCTGACGCAAGGCTTTAAAAATAACTTCGATATATGACGCACGATAACTGATTGGATCTGATTGGCTGACGCAAGGCTTAAAAAATAACTTCGACATATGACGCACGATCTGATTGGCTGACGCAAGGCTTTAAAAATAACTTCGACATATGACGCACGATCTGATTGGACGCAAGGCTTTAAAAATAACTTCGACATGACGCACGACGATCTGATTGGCTGACGCAAGGCTTTAAAAATAACTTCGACATATATGACGCACGATCTGATTGGCTGACGCAAGGCTTTAAAAATAACTTCGACATATAACGCACGATCTGATTGGCTGACGCAAGGCTTTAAAAATAACTTCGACATATGACGCACGATCTGATTGGCTGACGCAAGGCTTTAAAAAATAACTTCGACATATGACGCACGATCTGATTGGCTGACGCAAGGCTTTAAAAAAATAACTTCGACATATGACGCACGATCTGATTGGCTGACGCAAGGCTTTAAAAATAACTTCGACATATGACGCACGATCTGATTGGCTGACGCAAGGCTTTAAAAATAACTTCGACATATGACGCACGATCTGATTGGCTGACGCAAGGCTTTAAAAATAACTTCGACATATGACGCACGATCTGATTGGCTGACGCAAGGCTTTAAAAATAACTTCGACATATGACGCACGATCTGATTGGCTGACGCAAGGCTTTAAAAATAACTTCGACATATGACGCACGATCTGATTGGCTGACGCAAGGCTTTAAAAATAACTTCGACATATGACCCACGATCTGATTGGGACGCAAGGCTTTAAAAATAACTTCGACATGACGCACGATCTGATTGGCTGACGCAAGGCTTTAAAAATAACTTCGACATATGACGCACGATCTGATTGGCTGACGCAAGGCTTTAAAAATAACTTCGACATATACGCACGATCTGATTCTGATTGGCTGACGCAAGGATTTAAAAAAACTTTAAAAATAACTTCGACATATGACGCACGATCTGATTGGCTGACGCAAGGCTTTAAAAATAACTTCGACATATGACGCACGATCTGATTGGCTGACGCAAGGCTTTAAAAATAACTTCGACATATGACGCACGATCTGATTGGCTGACGCAAGGCTTTAAAAATAACTTCGACATATGACGCACGATCTGATTGGCTGACGCAAGGCTTTAAAAATAACTTCGACATATGACGCACGATCTGATTGGCTGACGCAAGGCTTTAAAAATAACTTCGACATATGACGCACGATCTGATTGGCTGACGCAAGGCTTTAAAAATAACTTCGACATATGACCCACGATCTGATTGGCTGACGCAAGGCTTTAAAAAATAACTTCGACATGACGCACGATCTGATTGGCTGACGCAAGGCTTTAAAAATAACTTCGACATATGACGCACGATCTGATTGGCTGACGCAAGGCTTTAAAAATAACTTCGACATATAACGCACGATCTGATTGGCTGACGCAAGGCTTTAAAAATAACTTCGACATATGACGCACGATCTGATTGGGCTGACGCAAGGCTTTAAAAATAACTTCGACATATGACGCACGATCTGATTGGCTGACGCAAGGCTTTAAAAATAACTTCGACATATGACGCACATCGATCTGATTGGCTGACGCAAGGCTTTAAAAATAACTTCGACATATGACGCACGATCTGATTGGCTGACGCAAGGCTTTAAAAATAACTTCGACATATGACGCACGATCTGATTGGCTGACGCAAGGCTTTAAAAATAACTTCGACATATAACACGATCTGATTGGCTGACGCAAGGCTTTAAAAATAACTTCGACATATGACGCACGATCTGATTGGCTGACGCAAGGCTTTAAAAATAACTTCGACATATGACGCACGATCTGATTGGCTGACGCAAGGCTTTAAAAATAACTTCGGACATATGACGCACGATCTGATTGGCTGACGCAAGGCTTTAAAAATAACTTCGACATATGACGCACGATCTGATTGGCTGACGCAAGGCTTTAAAAATAACTTCGACATATGACGCACGATCTGATTGGCTGACGCAAGGCTTTAAAAATAACTTCGACATATGACGCACGATCTGATTGGCTGGGGCAAGGCTTTAAAAATAACTTCGACATATGACGCACGATCTGATTGGCTGACGCAAGGCTTTAAAAATAACTTCGACATATGACACACGATCTGATTGGACTGACGCAAGACTCTGATAAAAAAAATACTTCGACATATAACGCACGATCTGATTGGCTGACGCAAGGCTTTAAAAATAACTTCGACATATGACGCACGATCTGATTGGCTGACGCAAGGCTTTAAAAAAATAACTTCGACATATGACGCACGATCTGATTGGCTGACGCAAGGCTTTAAAAATAACTTCGACATATGACGCACGATCTGATTGGCTGACGCAAGGCTTTAAAAATAACTTCGACATATGACGCACGATCTGATTGGCTGACGCAAGGCTTTAAAAATAACTTCGACATATGACGCACGATCTGATTGGCTGACGCAAGGCTTTAAAAATAACTTCGACATATGACGCACGATCTGATTGGCTGACGCAAGGCTTTAAAAAAATAACTTCGACATATCACACACGATCTGATTGGCTGACGCAAGACTATAAAAATAACTTCGACATATAACACGATCTGATTGGCTGACGCAAGGCTTTAAAAATAACTTCGACATATGACGCACGATCTGATTGGGTGACGAAAGGCTTTAAAAATAACTTCGACATATGACGCACGATCTGATTGATTGGCTGACGCAAGGCTTTAAAAATAACTTGGACATATGACGCACGATCTGATTGGCTGACGCAAGGCTTTAAAAATAACTTCGACATATGACGCACGATCTGATTGGCTGACGCAAGGCTTTAAAAATAACTTCGACATATGACGCACGATCTGATTGGCTGACGCAAGGCTTTAAAAATAACTTCGACATATGACGCACGATCTGATTGGCTGACGCAAGGCTTTAAAAATAACTTCGACATATGACGCACGATCTGATTGGCTGACCCAAGGCTTTAAAAAATAACTTCGACATGACGCACGATCTGATTGGCTGACGCAAGGCTTTAAAAATAACTTCGACATATCACGCACGATCTGATTGGCTGACGCAAGGCTTTAAAAAAAATACTTCGACATATGACGCACGATCTGATTGGCTGACGCAAGGCTTTAAAAATAACTTCGACATATGACGCACGATCTGATTGGCTGACGCAAGGCTTAAAAAAATAACTTCGACATATAACACGATCTGATTGGCTGACGCAAGGCTTTAAAAATAACTTCGACATATGACGCACGATCTGATTGGGTGACGAAAGGCTTTAAAAAATAACTTCGACATATGACGCACGATCTGATTGGCTGACGCAAGGCTTTAAAAATAACTTCGACATATGACGCACGATCTGATTGGCTGACGCAAGGCTTTAAAAATAACTTCGACATATGACGCACGATCTGATTGGCTGACGCAAGGCTTTAAAAATAACTTCGACATATGACGCACGATCTGATTGGCTGACGCAAGGCTTTAAAAAATAACTTCGACATATGACGCACGATCTGATTGGCTGACGCAAGGCTTTAAAAATAACTTCGACATATGACGCACGATCTGATTGGCTGACGCAAGGCTTTAAAAAAACATATAACTTCGACATATGACGCACGATCTGATTGGCTGACGCAAGGCTTTAAAAATAACTTCGACATATGACCCACGATCTGATTGGGGCTTTAAAAATAACTTCGACATGACGCACGATCTGATTGGCTGACGCAAGGCTTTAAAAATAACTTCGACATATCACACACGATCTGATTGGCTGACGCAAGGCTTAAAAATAACTTCGACATATAACACGATCACGATGATTGGCTGACGCAAGGCTTTAAAAATAACTTCGACATATGACGCACGATCTGATTGGCTGACGCAAGGCTTTAAAAAAAAACTTCGACATATGACGCACGATCTGATTGGCTGACGCAAGGCTTTAAAAATAACTTCGACATATGACGCACGATCTGATTGGCTGACGCAAGGCTTTAAAAATAACTTCGACATATGACGCACGATCTGATTGGCTGACGCAAGGCTTTAAAAATAACTTCGACATATGACGCACGATCTGATTGGCTGACGCAAGGCTTTAAAAATAACTTCGACATATGACGCACGATCTGATTGGCTGACGCAAGGCTTTAAAAATAACTTCGACATATGACGCACGATCTGATTGGCTGACGCAAGGCTTTAAAAATAACTTCGACATATGACGCACGATCTGATTGGCTGACGCAAGGCTTTAAAAATAACTTCGACATATGACGCACGATCTGATTGGCTGACGCAAGGCTTTAAAAATAACTTCGACATATGACGCACGATCTGATTGGCTGACGCAAGGCTTTAAAAATAACTTCGACATATGACGCACGATCTGATTGGCTGACGCAAGGCTTTAAAAAATAACTTCGACATATGACGCACGATCTGATTGGCTGACGCAAGGCTTTAAAAATAACTTCGACATATGACGCACGATCTGATTGGCTGACGCAAGGCTTTAAAAATAACTTCGACATATGACGCACGATCTGATTGGCTGACGCAAGGCTTTAAAAATAACTTCGACATATGACGATCGATCTGATTGGCTGACGCAAGGCTTTAAAAATAACTTCGACATATGACGCACGATCTGATTGGCTGACGCAAGGCTTTAAAAATACATACTTCGACATATGACGCACGATCTGATTGATTGGCTGACGCAAGGCTTTAAAAATAACTTCGACATATGACGCACGATCTGATTGGCTGACGCAAGGCTTTAAAAAAAAAATAACTTCGACATATGACGCACGATCTGATTGGCTGACGCAAGGCTTTAAAAATAACTTCGACATATGACGCACGATCTGATTGGCTGACGCAAGGCTTTAAAAATAACTTCGACATATGACGCACGATCTGATTGGCTGACGCAAGGCTTTAAAAATAACTTCGACATATGACGCACGATCTGATTGGCTGACGCAAGGCTTTAAAAATTCGAATGACGCACGATCTTCGACAAAATATTCGACATATGACGATCTGATTGGCTGACGCAAGGCTTTAAAAATAACTTCGACATATGACGCACGATCTGATTGGCTGACGCAAGGCTTTAAAAATAACTTCGACATATGACGCACGATCTGATTGGCTGACGCAAGGCTTTAAAAATAAACTTCGACATATGACGCACGATCTGATTGGCTGACGCAAGGCTTTAAAAATAACTTTCGACATATGACGCACGCACGCTGATGATTGGCTGACGCAAGGCTTTAAAAATAACTTCGACATATGACGCACGATCTGATTGGCTGACGCAAGGCTTTAAAAATAACTTCGACATATGACGCACGATCTGATTGGCTGACGCAAGGCTTTAAAAATAACTTCGACATATGACGCACGATCTGATTGGCTGACGCAAGGCTTTAAAAATAACTTCGACATATACGCACGATCTGATTGGCTGACGCAAGGCTTTAAAAATAACTTCGACATATGACGCACGATCTGATTGGCTGACGCAAGGCTTTAAAAATAACTTCGACATATGACGCACGATCTGATTGGCTGACGCAAGGCTTTAAAAATAACTTCGACATATGACGCACGATCTGATTGGCTGACGCAAGGCTTTAAAAAAGGCTTTCGACATATGACATATGACGACGATCTGATTGGCTGACGCAAGGCTTTAAAAAAATAACTTCGACATATGACGCACGATCTGATTGGCTGACGCAAGGCTTTAAAAAATAACTTCGACATATGACGCACGATCTGATTGGCTGACGCAAGGCTTTAAAAATAACTTCGACATATGACGCACGATCTGATTGGCTGACGCAAGGCTTTAAAAATAACTTCGACACATATGACGCGATCGATCTGATTGGCTGACGCAAGGCTTTAAAAATAACTTCGACATATGACGCACGATCTGATTGGCTGACGCAAGGCTTTAAAAATAACTTCGACATATGACGCACGATCTGATTGGCTGACGCAAGGCTTTAAAAATAACTTCGACATATGACGCACGATCTGATTGGCTGACGCAAGGCTTTAAAAATAACTTCGACATATATGACGCACGATCTGATTGGCTGACGCAAGGCTTTAAAAATAACTTCGACATATGACGCACGATCTGATTGGCTGACGCAAGGCTTTAAAAATAACTTCGACATATGACGCACGATCTGATTGGCTGACGCAAGGCTTTAAAAATAACTTCGACATATGACGCACGATCTGATTGGCTGACTGACGCAAGGCTTTAAAAATAACTTCGACATATGACGCACGATCTGATTGGCTGACGCAAGGCTTTAAAAAAACTTCGACATATGACGCACGATCTGATTGGCTGACGCAAGGCTTTAAAAATAACTTCGACATATGACGCACGATCTGATTGACATATGACGCACGATCTGATTGGCGCAAGGCTTTAAAAATAACTTCGACATATGACGCACGATCTGATTGGCTGACGCAAGGCTTTAAAAATAACTTCGACATATGACGCACGATCTGATTGGCTGACGCAAGGCTTTAAAAATAACTTCGACATATGACGCACGATCTGATTGGCTGACGCAAGGCTTTAAAAATAACTTCGACATATGACGCACGATCTGATTGGCTGACGCAAGGCTTTAAAAATAACTTCGACATATGACGCACGATCTGATTGGCTGACGCAAGGCTTTAAAAATAACTTCGACATATGACGCACGATCTGATTGGCTGACGCAAGGCTTTAAAAATAACTTCGACATACGCACGCACGATCTGATTGGCTGACGCAAGGCTTTAAAAATAACTTCGACATATGACGCACGATCTGATTGGCTGACGCAAGGCTTTAAAAATAACTTCGACATATGACGCACGATCTGATTGGCTGACGCAAGGCTTTAAAAATAACTTCGACATATTCGACGCACGACGATCTGATTGGCTGACGCAAGGCTTTAAAAATAACTTCGACATATGACGCACGATCTGATTGGCTGACGCAAGGCTTTAAAAATAACTTCGACATATGACGCACGATCTGATTGGCTGACGCAAGGCTTTAAAAATAACTTCGACATATGACGCACGATCTGATTGGCTGACGCAAGGCTTAAAAAAAACTTCGACATATAACGCACGATCTGATTGGCTGACGCAAGGCTTTAAAAATAACTTCGACATATGACGCACGATCTGATTGGCTGACGCAAGGCTTTAAAAATAACTTCGACATATGACGCACGATCTGATTGGCTGACGCAAGGCTTTAAAAAATAACTTCGACATATGACGCACGATCTGATTGGCTGACGCAAGGCTTTAAAAATAAACTTCGACATATGACGCACGATCTGATTGGCTGACGCAAGGCTTTAAAAAACTTAATATGACGCACGACATATGACGCACGATCTGATTGGCTGACGCAAGGCTTTAAAAATAACTTCGACATATGACGCACGATCTGATTGGCTGACGCAAGGCTTTAAAAATAACTTCGACATATGACGCACGATCTGATTGGCTGACGCAAGGCTTTAAAAATAACTTCGACATATGACGCACGATCTGATTGGCTGACGCAAGGCTTTAAAAATAACTTCGACATATGACGCACGATCTGATTGGCTGACGCAAGGCTTTAAAAATAACTTCGACATATGACGCACGATCTGATTGGCTGACGCAAGGCTTTAAAAATAACTTCGACATATGACGCACGATCTGATTGGCTGACGCAAGGCTTTAAAAATAACTTCGACATATGACGCACGATCTGATTGGGCTGACGCAAGGCTTTAAAAATAACTTCGACATATGACGCACGATCTGATTGGCTGACGCAAGGCTTTAAAAATAACTTCGACATATGACGCACGATCTGATTGGCTGACGCAAGGCTTTAAAAAAACTTCGACATATGACGCACGATCTGATTGGCTGACGCAAGGCTTTAAAAATAACTTCGACATATGACGCACGATCTGATTGGCTGACGCAAGGCTTTAAAAATAACTTCGACATATGACGCACGATCTGATTGGCTGACGCAAGGCTTTAAAAATAACTTCGACATATGACGCACGATCTGATTGGCTGACGCAAGGCTTTAAAAATAACTTCGACATATGACGCACGATCTGATTGGCTGACGCAAGGCTTTAAAAATAACTTCGACATATGACGCACGATCTGATTGGCTGACGCAAGGCTTTAAAAATAACTTCGACATATGACGCACGATCTGATTGGCTGACGCAAGGCTTTAAAAATAACTTCGACATATGACGCACGATCTGATTGGCTGACGCAAAAAAATAACTTCGACATATAACACACGATCTGATTGGCTGACGCAAGGCTTTAAAAATAACTTGGACATATGACGCACGATCTGATTGGCTGACGCAAGGCTTTAAAAATAACTTCGACATATCACGCGATCTGATTGGCTGATGCAAGGCTTTAAAAAAAATACTTCGACATATGACGCACGATCTGATTGGCTGACGCAAGGCTTTAAAAATAACTTCGACATATGACGCACGATCTGATTGGCTGACGCAAGGCTTTAAAAATAACTTCGACATATGACGCACGATCTGATTGGCTGACGCAAGGCTTTAAAAATAAACTCGACATATGACGCACGATCTGATTGGCTGACGCAAGGCTTTAAAAATAACTTCGACATATGACGCACGATCTGATTGGCTGACGCAAGGCTTTAAAAATAACTTCGACATATGACGCACGATCTGATTGGCTGACGCAAGGCTTTAAAAATAACTTCGACATATGACGCACGATCTGATTGGCTGACGCAAGGCTTTAAAAATAACTTCGACATATGACGCACGATCTGATTGGCTGACGCAAGGCTTTAAAAATAACTTCGACATATACGCACGATCTGATTGGCTGACGCAAGGCTTTAAAAATAACTTCGACATATGACGCACGATCTGATTGATTGGCTGACGCAAGGCTTTAAAAATAACTTCGACATATGACGCACGATCTGATTGATTGGCTGACGCAAGGCTTTAAAAATAACTTCGACATATGACGCACGATCTGATTGGCTGACGCAAGGCTTTAAAAATAACTTCGACATATGACGCACGATCTGATTGGCTGACGCAAGGCTTTAAAAATAACTTCGACATATGACGCACGATCTGATTGGCTGACGCAAGGCTTTAAAAATAACTTCGACATATGACGCACGATCTGATTGGCTGACGCAAGGCTTTAAAAATAACTTCGACATATGACGCACGATCTGATTGGCTGACGCAAGGCTTTAAAAAATAACTTCGACATATGACGCACGATCTGATTGGCTGACGCAAGGCTTTAAAAAAACTAACTTCGACATATGACGCACGATCTGATTGGCTGACGCAAGGCTTTAAAAATAACTTCGACATATGACGCACGATCTGATTGGCTGACGCAAGGCTTTAAAAATAACTTCGACATATGACGCACGATCTGATTGGCTGACGGCTGACGCAAGGCTTTAAAAATAACTTCGACATATGACGCACGATCTGATTGGCTGACGCAAGGCTTTAAAAAATAACTTCGACATATGACGCACGATCTGATTGGCTGACGCAAGGCTTTAAAAAATAACTTCGACATATGACGCACGATCTGATTGGCTGACGCAAGGCTTTAAAAATAACTTCGACATATGACGCACGATCTGATTGGCTGACGCAAGGCTTTAAAAAACTAACTTCGACATATGACGCACGATCTGATTGGCTGACGCAAGGCTTTAAAAATAACTTCGACATATGACGCACGATCTGATTGGCTGACGCAAGGCTTTAAAAATAACTTCGACATATGACGCACGATCTGATTGGCTGACGCAAGGCTTTAAAAATAACTTCGACATATGACGCACGATCTGATTGGCTGACGCAAGGCTTTAAAAATAACTTCGATGATTGGCTGACGCAAGGCTTTACATTCGACGACGCACGATCTGATTGGCTGACGCAAGGCTTTAAAAATAACTTCGACATATGACCACACGATCTGATTGGCTGACGCAAGGCTTTAAAAATAACTTCGACATATGACGCACGATCTGATTGGCTGACGCAAGGCTTTAAAAATAACTTCGACATATGACGCACGATCTGATTGGCTGACGCAAGGCTTTAAAAATAACTTCGACATATACGCACGATCTGATTGGCTGACGCAAGGCTTTAAAAATAACTTCGACATATGACGCACGATCTGATTGGCTGACGCAAGGCTTTAAAAATAACTTCGACATATGACGCACGATCTGATTGGCTGACGCAAGGCTTTAAAAATAACTTCGACATATGACGCACGATCTGATTGGCTGACGCAAGGCTTTAAAAATAACTTCGACATATGACATATCTGATTGGCTGACGCAAGAAAAATAACTGATTGGCGATCTGATTGCACGCAAGGCTTTAAAAATAACTTCGACATATGACGCACGATCTGATTGGCTGACGCAAGGCTTTAAAAATAACTTCGACATATGACACACGATCTGATTGGCTGACGCAAGGCTTTAAAAATAACTTCGACATATGACGCACGATCTGATTGGCTGACGCAAGGCTTTAAAAATAACTTCGACATATGACGCACGATCTGATTGGCTGACGCAAGGCTTTAAAAAATAAAAATAACGACATATGACGCACGATCTGATTGGCTGACGCAAGGCTTTAAAAATAACTTTCGACATATGACGCACGATCTGATTGGCTGACGCAAGGCTTTAAAAATAACTTCGACATATGACGCACGATCTGATTGGCTGACGCAAGGCTTTAAAAATAACTTCGACATATGACGCACGATCTGATTGGCTGACGCAAGGCTTTAAAAATAACTTCGACATATGACGCACGATCTGATTGGCTGACGCAAGGCTTTAAAAATAACTTCGACATATGACGCACGATCTGATTGGCTGACGCAAGGCTTTAAAAATAACTTCGACATATGACGCACGATCTGATTGGCTGACGCAAGGCTTTAAAAATAACTTCGACATATGACCCACGATCTGATTGGCTGACGCAAGGCTTTAAAAAAAAACTTCGACATGACGCACGATCTGATTGGCTGACGCAAGGCTTTAAAAATAAC
The DNA here is from genome assembly GCA_033675265.1 of Actinostola sp. cb2023. Classification (NCBI taxonomy): domain Eukaryota; kingdom Metazoa; phylum Cnidaria; class Anthozoa; order Actiniaria; family Actinostolidae; genus Actinostola; species Actinostola sp. cb2023. The sequence continues at coordinate 937,411 of JAUJYZ010001110.1, read as the reverse complement.
TTCGACATATCACACACGATCTGATTGGCTGACGCAAGGCTATAAAAATAACTTCGACATATAACACACGATCTGATTGGCTGACGCAAGGCTTTAAAAATAACTTCGACATATGACGCACGATCTGATTGGGTGACGCAAGGCTTTAAAAAGAACTTCGACATATGACGCACGATCTGATTGGCTGACGCAAGGCTTTAAAAATAACTTCGACATATGACGCACGATCTGATTGGCTGACGCAAGGCTTTAAAAATAACTTCGACATATGACGCACGATCTGATTGGCTGACGCAAGGCTTTAAAAATAACTTCGACATATGACGCACGATCTGATTGGCTGACGCGCAAGGCTTTAAAAATAACTTCGACATATGACGCACGATCTGATTGGCTGACGCAAGGCTTTAAAAATAACTTCGACATATGACGCACGATCTGATTGGCTGACGCAAGGCTTTAAAAATAACTTCGACATATGACGCACGATCTGATTGGCTGACGCAAGGCTTTAAAAATAACTTCGACATATGACGCACGATCTGATTGGCTGACGCAAGGCTTTAAAAACTTCGACATATGACGCACGATCTGATTGGCTGACGCAAGGCTTTAAAAATAACTTCGACATATAACACGATCTGATTGGCTGACGCAAGGCTTTAAAAATAACTTCGACATATGACGCACGATCTGATTGGCTGACGCAAGGCTTTAAAAATAACTTTCGACATATGACGCACGATCTGATTGGCTGACGCAAGGCTTTAAAAATAACTTCGACATATGACGCACGATCTGATTGGCTGACGCAAGGCTTTAAAAATAACTTCGACATATGACGCACGATCTGATTGGCTGACGCAAGGCTTTAAAAATAACTTCGACATATGACGCACGATCTGATTGGCTGACGCAAGGCTTTAAAAATAACTTCGACATATGACGCACGATCTGATTGGCTGACGCAAGGCTTTAAAAATAACTTCGACATATGACGCACGATCTGATTGGCTGACGCAAGGCTTTAAAAATAACTTCGACATATGACCCACGATCTGATTGGGACGCAAGGCTTTAAAAATAACTTCGACATGACGCACGATCTGATTGGCTGACGCAAGGCTTTAAAAATAACTTCGACATATCACACACGATCTGATTGGCTGACGCAAGACTATAAAAATAACTTCGACATATAACACGATCTGATTGGCTGACGCAAGGCTTTAAAAATAACTTCGACATATGACGCACGATCTGATTGGCTGAAGCAAGGCTTTAAAAAAAATAACTTCGACATATGACGCACGATCTGATTGGCTGACGCAAGGCTTTAAAAATAACTTCGACATATGACGCACGATCTGATTGGCTGACGCAAGGCTTTAAAAATAACTTCGACATATGACGCACGATCTGATTGGCTGACGCAAGGCTTTAAAAATAACTTCGACATATGACGCACGATCTGATTGGCTGACGCAAGGCTTTAAAAAAATACTTCGACATGACGCACGATCTGATTGCCTGACGCAAGGCTTTAAAAATAACTTCGACATATAACACGATCTGATTGGCTGACGCATTAAAAATAACTTCGACATATGACGCACGATCTGATTGGCTGACGCAAGGCTATAAAAATAACTTCGACATATCACGCACGATCTGATTGGCTGACGCAAGGCTTTTCGAATAACTTCGACATATTCGACATACACGATCTGATTGGCTGACGCAAGGCTAAAAATAACTTCGACATATAACACGATCTGATTGGCTGACGCAAAGCTTTAAAAATAACTTCGACATATGACGCACGATCTGATTGGGTGACGCAAGGCTATAAAAATAACTTCGACATATAACACGATCTGATTGGCTGACGCAAGGCTTTAAAAATAACTTCGACATATGACGCACGATCTGATTGGCTGACGCAAGGCTATAAAAATAACTTCGACATATGACGCACGATCTGATTGGCTGACGCAAGGCTTTAAAAATAACTTCGACATATGACGCACGATCTGATTGGCTGATGCAAGTCTTTCAAAATAACTTCGACATATGACGTACGATCTGATTGGCTGACGCAAGGCTTTAAAAATAACTTCGACATATAACACGATCTGATTGGCTGACGCAAGGCTTTAAAAATAACTTGGACATATGACGCACGATCTGATTGGCTGACGCAAGGCTTTAAAAATAACTTCGACATATCACGCACGATATGATCTGATTGGCTGATGCAAGGCTTTAAAAATAACTTCGACATATGACGCACGATCTGATTGGCTGACGCAAGGCTTTAAAAATAACTTCGACATGACGCACGATCTGATTGGCTGACGCAAGGCTTTAAAAATAACTTCGACATATGACGCACGATCTGATTGGCTGACGCAAGGCTTTAAAAATAACTTCGACATATGACGCACGATCTGATTGGCTGACGCAAGGCTTTAAAAATAACTTCGACATATGACGCACGATCTGATTGGCTGACGCAAGGCTTTAAAAATAACTTCGACATATAACATGATCTGATTGGCTGACGCATGGCTTTAAAAATAACTTCGACATATGACGCACGATCTGATTGGCTGACGCAAGGCTTTAAAAATAACTTCGACATATGACGCACGATCTGATTGGCTGACGCAAGGCTTTAAAAATAACTTAGACATATGACGCACGATCTGATTGGCTGACGCAAGCAAGGCTTTAAAAATAACTTCGACATATAACACGATCTGATTGGCTGACGCAAGGCTTTAAAAATAACTTCGACATATGACGCACGATCTGATTGGCTGACGCAAGGCTTTAAAAATAACTTCGACATATGACGCACGATCTGATTGGCTGACGCAAGGCTTTAAAAATAACTTCGACATATGACGCACGATCTGATTGGCTGACGCAAGGCTTTAAAAAAACTTAACTTCGACATATGACGCACGATCTGATTGGCTGACGCAAGGCTTTAAAAATAACTTCGACATATGACGCACGATCTGATTGACGCTCGAAAAAAATAACTTCGACATATGACGCACGATCTGATTGGCTGACGCAAGGCTTTAAAAATAACTTCGACATATGACGCACGATCTGATTGGCTGACGCAAGGCTTTAAAAAATAACTTCGACATATACGCACGATCTGATTGGCTGACGCAAGGCTTAAAAAATAACTTCGACATATAACACGATCTGATTGGCTGACGCAAGGCTTTAAAAATAACTTCGACATATGACGCACGATCTGATTGGCTGACGCAAGGCTTTAAAAATAACTTCGACATATGACCCACGATCTGATTGGGGCTTTAAAAATAACTTCGACATATGACACGATCTGATTGGCTGACGCAAGGCTTTAAAAATAACTTCGACATATAACACGATCTGATTGGCTGACGCAAGGCTTTAAAAATAACTTCGACATATGACGCACGATCTGATTGGCTGACGCAAGGCTATAAAAATAACTTCGACATATAACACGATCTGATTGGCTGACGCAAGGCTTTAAAAATAACTTCGACATATGACGCACGATCTGATTGGCTGACGCAAGGCTATAAAAATAACTTCGACAAATCACGCACGATATGATCTGATTGGCTGATGCAAGGCTTTCAAAATAACTTCGACATATGACGTACGATCTGATTGGCTATAAAAACAACTTCGACATATAACACGATCTGATTGGCTGACGCAAGGCTTTAAAAATAACTTGGACATATGACGCACGATCTGATTGGCTGACGCAAGGCTTTAAAAATAACTTGGACATATCACGCACGATATGATCTGATTGGCTGACGCAAGGCTTTAAAAATAACTTCGACATATGACGCACGATCTGATTGGCTGACCCAAGGCTTTAAAAATAACTTCGACATGACGCACGATCTGATTGGCTGACGCAAGGCTTTAAAAATAACTTCGACATATGACGCACGATCTGATTGGCTGACGCAAGGCTTTAAAAATAAATTCGACATATGACGAACGATCTGGTTGGCTGACGCAAGGCTTTAAAAATAACTTCGACATATAACACGATCTGATTGGCTGACGCAAGGCTTTAAAAATAATTTCGACATATGACGCACGATCTGATTGGGTGAAGCAAGGCTATAAAAATAACTTCGACATATAATTATAAGCTTATATCATCGAATATCTCAAATTTATACCGATCGACGCTGCATGTATGTGTGTGTAATTAAATGTGTATATGAGATCTGATCACAGAAAAAGGAGTTTCGTTGTTAGACCCCTTTGATAAATTCGATTCATGAAATATGTGATAAATTGGAAGCCACACCCAAATGAATTAAGCCCCCTTTTGTGCGAACATCTCTCATATATATATTCATACACAAGACAACATATTCTTAATTAGAGTTGAATTTTAAAACGAAAACGATACCCGGACTTTTTATATATTTTATAGCGAAATGACCCTCTACCCACCCTCACTGGTACAAAAGGAGAGGGGGACTGGGAACGAATGATCTCATTGTAAACACGGAACCCGGCTAAGAATTGAAACTGAGTTGTTTCCTCACTCGATTGTTTGAATTCTTTAGCTCCATTCTCGATTGCTGTTTGATAAATGTATAACTGGTTCTCTGTAGACGCCTCTTTGCACTAAAGATTCGCACACAATGGAATTTACAAGAACATCAGAAGCCATGAAAACACTTACGATCTGGACTGATCGTTGAATATGAATTTACGTACAATGGCCGCCACTTGATTCCCTAACCTTGGAGGTCAAGCAATTATTCTACACGTTATAGACGATTCAGAAGGACTTACTATGACTACCAAACTCTGGATAAACCTATTCAGGTATTTAGTTTTGTTGTTAGTTCGAACAATCAAAATCTGACAGAAGTTCGATTTGGGCATTTTCCCCAAAGTTTGAACGCTTACGATTTTTTCAAAAATGCTATGCAGAAAGATTTTTTGGGCGTTTTGCATTGATAAACATTAGTACTTTATCCACACATAGTAAAATAGTTTGAATCAGGTGCCACGATTTTGAAAAAAGCCCTCAAAGTTGGGGTGGTTTGGGTTTATGAATACAACGCGTGCATGAGGGTCCATATTCTTCCTGATTCCGTTACAATGTGAGATGCAATTTCTTAAAACCAAATTGCCGAAGAAACTAGAAGGATATATCTACACACCCATGCAAAAAGTATTGCATTTAATCTCGAATTAGCTTTATGCGGCAGTTGCAAAATCTTGCCATTTTACAGTCTGCTGGACTTCGAAATTGCCATGAGCAGCGTGATAATTAAAAAAAATTCTAAAAAAATTATTAAATGATTTTCAAAGAAACCAAATCGATATTAGTGATTCCTTATGTCAGGCCTTCAAAAGACAGGAGTATAAGAGAAATTCATTTTTGATCGTAAAAATGATGGGCGTGTTTTACGGAGACACCCACTTAATATACTCAAGAAAATATGTCCGGAGGAGGGAGGGGTGGGTAACGGCTGTACATAGGCTGGTAAAAATCAAAATGGCGGACGGTTTGTTGGAAAGTCTACAAAGTAGTCCTCAAAAATGCTGCAAAATTAGTTCAAAAACATCCCTAAACAGAACAAAACTGGAGAACATTGCTTTGGGAATAGATATATGGTTTATTAGCAAGCAGAGGAATAGTCTGGTGGATTGTTTTCTATCGTTGAAAGTCCCGGAACGAATCGGTTACAAAGAATCGCAAAGACATCTTAGTAGTGTAAACTGTTTGAAAATTATTTCATGTATATTATTAAAAATATTTATTATTATTATTAAAAATATTATTATTATTATTTAAAATATTATTATTATTATTATTAAAAATATTATTATTATTATTATTAAAAAGTAATCTTACGATTATTCTACTACAATTTAGGATAAATCAGCACGATTTATTGACCAATGACCAACGATCTCGTGCAATTTTGTTAGTCTTTGAAAAATTGACTCCTGCTTATTTATCCTAAATTGTACTTGAATTCGTGCGATTACCTGTACAAATAGTACTATTTATGTTTGTACTCTTAGTAGTTTTAGTATCATTTATTTTGATCTACTATTTCGTCCAAACTACAAACACTGTTAGAGATATCCGGATATGCGGTTATGGAAAGAAACCCAGTTCTCTAGATATATCGATGCACCCCTTTAGGCAAGGCATCACCTCCTCAAGAAGGACTATTGCTTGGCCAATGTATACACGAAGCGAAATGTTATTGTACAATAGTGTAGCGGTACAGAAGACGACGAACTGTCGACTGAACAAACACAACACGGCTGTACAGCATTTCCATCTGTATTTGAACTGAACTACCGACTTGGTTCAAAACAAATAATAGAGGTTGTCTTTGAAGATAGAAGAAACAAGCGTAATTAAAGTTGGCACAACATGTTTGTTGCTGTTCTTCATTTAATTGTTTGGAACAAGCTTGCTAAAATACTCGAAAATTTCCAAGACAAGAATTGAAAACAATACACAAGTACATAAACAAAATGGCGACTGCACTTGACCAGTAAAAGTGCAGAGACAAACAAGACCCAGGTCCTCTCTAAATTTGACCCTAGTCCACCACCTAGGTAGAGTCTGTGGTTGCATACGTCGTATCCTCCGCTAGTGTGACCCAGGTCCTCTCTAATTTTGACCCTAGTCCACCACCTAGGTAGAGTCTGTGGTTGCATACGTCGTATCCTCCGCTAGTGTGACCCAGGCCCTCTCTAATTTTGACCCTAGTCCACCACCTAGGTAGAGTCTGTGGTTGCATACGTCGTATCCTCCGCTAGTGTGACCCAGGCCCTCTCTAATTTTGACTCTAAGCCTCTCGCAGAACTTTCACCGCAGTTTTCGTGGATTTTCTATGGAAGTTTTCGCTTTTAAATAAATATTTTGAGTTTTTAATTTATAGTGGATAATATATTACTACTGATAAAGAACTATGACGGATAAGTATAGAAATGGAAACTTATGAGGAATACACAGAACAAATGTTCGGGAAAAAATCAGACGCCTCGGGGTGTCGTGGGTTCGAATCCTTTTCGAGGCGTCTGATTTGTTCTGTATATTCCTCATAAGTTTCCAATTCAATACATTAATACCGGGAAAAACATTTTCCTTGCTAAAATGCTGGCATTATTTTTGATGTTTTCAGTTCTTGCTAAAATACTCAAAATAATGCGAGCATAATGCGTCAAAGCCTACTACGCCAAAGCCAACTGCTCAGTCTTATACTTCTCCGGGTTCCGTTAATCCTCAATTAAGATTAGGGCTTGCTCTTTAATAATGATATGACATTTATATAGTTTTATTTATATATATCATAAATGCTCTGTGCGCGTATTATTTTTATTGAAACACCACCACCATCCAGTCTGAGGCTAAATGCCGTAGAAACCCTAGTCACCTCCTCCACTAGTGTTGCTCATAGCGCAATTGTCAAGTTTCAATCCGTTTTATTTACCAGATGAATCCAGGGTTTGCGCAACGAGACCAGTGCCATCCCTATCCTCGGCATTCTATGATACTTGGTTGAACATTTCCTGCGATTCAGGAAAGGTAGCTATCTGAATATATTTTTATTAGGAGAGTTTTGTCCAACTCAACAACCTACAACACCCCGATCCCTTAGATCTGTTGTGTACAGGTCACTTGGGGGCCTGCACAACTGTGTAAACCAAAGTGTTTGACATGATTGTAAGATCTTTGTTCCTGTGTTTGAAGTCAAAAACAGCCAGGTGATGTATGCACAGGTGAGTAAGGATTCTTATAAAAGTACTGTAATAACAAGGATCTTTGTACTTCAGCCACAGAAATGAAGTTGCTTGTAGCAGTTGGACTGTGTTTTCTCGGTGCGACTTGCATCGACGCTCGTAAGTTTAGAGTATTTAAGTTTGGATTTTTGATTGGCAGAAAACTATGTAATGCTTTGCAGTTCTTGTACCGGCCATTTCACAATGTCTCAATGCGCTTTACATATTGATCTTTTTTTGAACACGAGAAGCGCTTTCACCCCGCGTGTTTTTCTCTTTCCAGTTTGTGGTTCCCGTCCCGCGGGTTCCCGTGTCATCAATGGACACAACGCGTCCCCTCATTCTTGGCCCTGGCAGATTTCTCTTCGTAGAAATGGAGGGCATTCATGTGGCGGCACTCTGATCAGCCCATCCTGGGTAGTGACCGCTGCACATTGCATCCACAAAAATCAGAACCCCAGAAGTTACAGCATCGTAGCAGGTATGAATCGGTTGCACAGGGCGTGGCATACACGTGCTTGAAATTTCAGTGGTAAAAGCTAATAAATGTGTTTCAGGTGCTCATAAGAAATACGGGGGAACCACAAGTGTACAGCAGACTGTGCGAGTGTCGCAGATTATCGAACATCCGAACTACGACAGTCGACGAATCAACAACGACATCGCTCTGTTGAGACTCGCGTCACCAGTCCAAATGAGCGACAAAGTGGGCGCTGCTTGTCTGACTGAGAAAAGACCCCCTGTTGGGAAGAAATGCTACATCACAGGTGAGCTCCAGGAATGGCTCTTTACTTGAAAATTGTGTAAGGTCGCTTGTGATGGAAGATAATAGCTGATGTGACCGCACAGAATTCTAATGTATACCTAACAATATAGCTGTCCTTTATTCTAGGCTGGGGTGCAATAAACGGCAACAGTGGCCAATCACCAGACTACCTCCAACAAGCTGTTCTTCCCATCGTGTCTCAGGACGACTGTAAGAAGAAATATTACGGTGTGAATTCCGTTTCTCATATCTGTGCTGGAGAAGGACGAGCAGGCGCATCTGGTGGATGTTATGGTGACAGCGGTGGACCGTTGGTGTGTGAGGAAGGAGGCAAATGGTATCTACACGGTGCTGTCAGCTATGGAAAAAGGAGCTGTCCAACCACCCACTACACTGTATTTGCACGTGTGTCTAGCTTTGTGAAGTGGATACAGAAAAACACAGGTATGAATTCAGTACGTTAAAAGTAGTAAGACTTCAATTGAATTCAATATATTGCTGACTTTGCCTTTAGGTGGACCACTTCCTCCGACGCAAGGGCCATCCCCTCCTCCACCCCCTACGCAAGGACCACCATCCCCTCCTCCACCCCCTACGCAGGGACCACCACCTCCTACACAGAACCCTGGTGGTAAGTATTCACTTGCATAACCTGCTCAAAGTTGTCGAGTTTCAGCACCATTTCCATTAATTTATTGCATTTACTTTCTTTGTTTCTTTAGTTTGTAAAGACGAAGCTAACAAGTGTAAAAACATGACTCAATATTGCAGCAGCCACATCATGAAAAAACTGTGCCGAAAAACATGTGGTCTATGTATGTACTGACGTCTACTTTTGGTGTGTTGCGAATATCAATTATTATTACACAACTTGTAATCTTATAGCAGAAATTTTGCGCGCGCGCTCAGTTTGTTTCTTGTTTTGTCCGGTCGCAAATAAAAAGAAAGAGAAAAAGACCTTTGATTTTTGTTGTCGTATAATAAACAATTTATTACAGACTACCTCCAACAAGCTGATCTACCCATCGTGTCTCAGGACGATTGTAAGAAGAAGTATTTTTGCCTACGGCTCGTCAAAATATTAGAATAGATATATATTTATATATATATTTTTTAAGATTATATTTATATTTTTAGATTAGAAGGGCCATAAGTTTTTCAGCTCAAGCTGTAATATGTTTTTTCCCTATGTAATATGTTTATTATTTATTAAATACGGCACGACTCGACCGTAAAAATATCCAGCCGTATTATACAACTTCCCGTGTAATAACCTCTATTTATTATCCAACTACACATAATATCGCGCGAGTAGGACTGGAGCGAGTAAAAATATCCAGCGATATTTTTACTCGTCTATTTCGCGCGCGCTTTTATAAAAATGTCCTTCACGGGAGGAGTGTATTTTTCGCATCACAAAAGGGCTGGATAATAAATAACTTATTTAATATTTTAGTGTGGAGAAAGACTGGAAATTTTTACTCGTCTTTGTTTTGACAAAATACTGCAGACTCGTAAAAATATCCAGCCTTACTACACACTAAAATGTCAAATAAGCTGTATTTAACGAATGCTTTGTATATTTAGGCGGTGTATCACCACCACCAACACAAGGTCCACCGTCTCCACCCCCTACGCAAGGAACACCACCTCCTACAATGAACCCTGGTGGTAGGTGATTTATTTTAATCATGCATGAACTATTTCTTGATATGTGATACTCTCGCACAAACTTTCAAAGCATATCACACAATTGGAGCTTCAGTTTTAACTTTTAACCTTAAAAGGTGCGGACACACGGTGCTACATTGCGTGCAATATTTCTGGCAATTTTGTTGCAGCGTGTGTCCACCCATGAAACTGATTGCTCGCAATTGACTATAGCGCGCGTTTGTTGCTCGCAATGTTGCAGAAGGTGGACTCGATTCTACTTCTGCAACTTTGCGCGCAACATGTTGCAGAGTTGGACACACGCTGCAACAATACATGTTGCAGGGAATTTTGCACGAAATGTTGCACCGTGTGTCCGCACCTTTAAGATGTTTTTTTTTTGTGGAGAACAGGTACTGTTTCCGCTTCTTCGATTTACACGTGTTTTTTCTCTTTCCAGTTTGTGGTTCCCGTCCCGCGGGTTCCCGTGTCGTCAATGGACAAAACGCGTCCCCTCATTCTTGGCCCTGGCAGGTTTCTCTTCGTAGAAATGGAAAACATATATGTGGTGGTTCTCTGATCAGCCCGACCTGGGTAGTGACCACTGCACGGCTTTGCATCCACAGCAATTTGAACCCCAGTGCCTGGACCGTCGTTGCAGGTATGAATCGGTTGTACTAGTGACAGGGCGTGGCATACACGTGCTTTGGCCATTTCACCACGAACTAGTAAAGCTAATAAATGTGTTTCAGGTGCTCATAAGAAATACGGAGGAACCACAAGTGTACAACAGACTCTTCGAGTGTCGCAGATCATTGAACATCCGAGTTACGATGTCTTTCGAGTTGACAACGATATCGCTCTGTTGCGACTCGCGTCTCCGGTCCAAATGAGCGACAAGGTTGGTGCAGTTTGTCTGACTGAGAAACGACCTCCACCAGGCAAGAAATGCTACATCACAGGTAATCGTGGGGTGACTCGCTACATTCAAATTGTTTTAACAAAATACATTTTAAAAAGTATTTTAAAGACTTTAAAAAGTCTGGAACCGCACTTAGGCATCATGTAAGGTAAGATGGTCGCTTGTGACCAGGGAAGATAATTTCTCATGTCCAAAGTGACCGCTCAGACTTCTGATGTATAATAGTAATACTATATATATATTCTAGGCTGGGGAGAAATGAACGGCAATACTAACGAATCACAAGACTACCTCCAACAAGCTGTTCTTCCCATCGTGTCTCATGACGTCTGTAAGAAGAGATATTTAGTTGTGGATCCCGTTGCTCACATCTGTGCTGGAGAAGGTCGAGTAAACGCATCTGGTGGATGTAATGGTGACACTGGTGGACCGTTGGTGTGTGAGTCAGGAGGTAAATGGTATCTACAAGGTGCTGTCAGCTTTGGACAGCCTACGTGCCCGACTTGGCACTACACAGTATTTACTCGTATGTCTAGTTATGTAAAGTGGATACGGAAGAACACAGGTGTGAATATAGATTAAAAGTACAGCTAAGTAAGACTTCAACTGAATTAAAGACATCTATATATATAAAAGTGTATTTGCCTTTAGGTGGACCTCCTCCTCCGACACAACGGCCATCTCCTCCTCCACCACCAACACAAGGACCACCATCCCCTCCTCCACCCCCCACGCAAGGACCACCATCTCCACCCCCACCCCCTACGCAAGGACCTACACCTACGACTACACAGAAGCCTTCCACAGCAATCCCAACACAACCTGGCGGTAAGACTTTCATCCAAAATCATTTAGAGATTTGTTGTTACACCCATCAGATGATATTGTTTCTGCTTTATTTCCAATCTCTAGATTGTAAGGACAAAGCTTTTAATTGCAAAGACTTGGCGAAGTATTGTGACAGCGACAGCAGTGTTAGAAACAAATGGTGCCGCAAGACATGTAAAGCATGTAAGTAATAATAGTAATAATAATAATAATAATAATAATAATAATAATAATAATACATGTAATAATAATAATAATAATAATGATAACTTTATTCCTCAAAACAAATTACAAATAAGAGATAGAAAAATAGATAAAAATCCTTATTTACAAAATTTAAAATGATCGCTTGGATTGTTCAATAACAATTAACTAATAATAATAATTATTATTATCCGAACATTTGTTCTGTATATTCTCCATCAGTTTCCATTTCTATACATATATCACAGTTCTTATCAATAATAATAATAATAGTAATAATAATAATAATAATAATAATAATAATACATGTAATAATAATAATAATAATAATAATACATGTAATAATAATAATAATAATAATAATAATAATAATAATAATAATAATAATAATAATAATAATAATAATAATAATAATAATAATAATAATAATAATAATAATAATAATAATATATATAATATAATAATAATAATAATAATAATAATAATAATAATAATAATAATAATAATAATAATAATAATAATAATAATAATAATAATAAATAATAATAATAATAATAATAATAATAATAGTAATAATAATAATAATAATAATAATAATAGTAATAATAATAATAATAATAGTAATACATGTAATAATAATAATAATAATAATACATGTAATAATAATAATAATAATAATAATAACAATAGTAATAATAATAATAATAATAATAATAATAATACATGTAATAATAATAATAATAATAATAACAATTAATAGTAATAATAAAATAATAATAATAATAATAATAATAATAATAATAATAATAATAATAATAATAATAATAATAATAATAATAATAATAATAATAATAATAATAATAATATATAATAATAATAATAATAATAATAATAATAATAATAATAATAATAATAATAATAATAATAATAATAATAATAATAATAATAATAATAATAATAATAATACATGTAATAATAATAATAATAATAATGATAACTTTATTCCTCAAAACAAATTACAAATAAGAGATAGAAAAATAGATAAAAATCCTTATTTACAAAATTTAAAATGATCGCTTGGATTGTTCAATAACAATTAACTAATGATATTAAAATACAAACAATAAATATATAATAATAATAATACATGTAATAATAATAATAATAATAATAATAACAATAGTAATAATAATAATAATAATAATAATAATAATACATGTAATAATAATAATAATACATGTAATAATAATAATAATAATAATAATAATAATAATAATAACAATTAATAGTAATAATAAATAATATTATAAAATAACATATATATAACGCGCGCTCTGATTGGCTAAAAAGCTATGTGATATAAGAGCACATAAACATGGTTCATGACCTTGAACAACCTTGAAGCGATGCAGTGGATTTGATCGACCACAAAAGTATTTTTTTCTGTTGTCAAACATGTTTTATTTACTAAACAAAAGCCATAGAATTACAGTTTTTCTTGTTTAGTTAAGTTCAAGTTCTATGTAAATGTGAGTTTTGATGATTTTAAACCGAAAATTAATTTTGCAAGCTAGAATTCAAACACGGCAAGAAACAAACTCGACGAATTGTCAAATTATTGTTGTCCACAATAACGAAGAAAACTAAATATTACGGCTCAGTTTTCTCAATCACACACTAACCATTTTGTAAGTTATATAGCTACATATATTTTCTCAAGTGTACGACTGAAAATATCAAGAAAAGATAGCCGTATTTATACTGACAAAAGAGTGAAAACAGAGCGATTCTTGTAGCTACACGGCCGGTTCGCCAGAACATTCATATCTCTAGTAAAATATGTCAAAGAGAAAAAATATCTTGAAATGTCTCAGAAACGTCCATCGTTTATACATTCTTGTCGAGAAAAGCGATGAAAAGATTAACAAATACGACATAAACTGTGTATATTTGGCTACCTGACTTCGTGCTCCATTCATCAAGTTATCAAATATTTCAGAAAGTTTGACGACTCATCGTCATTGATCGTGATTCGGCTCAGCTTTTCTCGCTTTTCTTCGTGTTTCGTGTTCACAGAATACAAAAACAAAGTGTAACAAGCATTCTTCTGTAATTTTCTGACAGCATAGCATTCTTCAAAACGTTTTTCGTGTCAAAACACCAAATGGGGAAACGGCACACTGATGAAAGTTGTCGAGTCGCTTTGCCATTTTGATTTCTTTCGTGAGATTTGATTGGATGATGGGCGATTTCTGACGCTTTTCAGGAGAATTGAAAATTTGATCAGTAAAATCTCGCGTAAATAAAGTATTTATACGAAAGAAATCCTTGCAGTTATTTTATAAAAGCTTTATAAAATGGTTTTCCATGTTTTATGCTCTTATATCAACACTTGGGATGTTGAGAGAACACTTGAAAAGCTTTAAAATCACTCGCAGGATGCTCGTGATTTTAAAGCTTTTCTCGTGTTCTCCCAACATCCCGCGTGTTGATATAAGAGCACAAAACATGGAAAACCATTTTATAAATCTTAAATAATAATAATAATAATAATAATAATCATCTTTATAAGGGTAACTTTAGAAATAGAGTTAAGGAGAAAAACTAGTGATATTAAGTTACTACGTTTCGATGTCATCGAAACGTAGTAACTTAATATCACTAGTTTTTCTCCTTAATAATAATAATAATAATAATAATAATAATAATAATAATAATAATAATAATAATAATAATAATAATAATAATAATAATAATAATAATAATAATAATAATAATAATAATAATAATAATAATAATAATAATAATAATAATAATAATAATAATAATAATAATAATAATAATAATAATAATAATAATAATAATAATAATAATAATAATAATAATAATAATAATAATAATAATAATAATAATAATAATAATAATAATAATAATAAATAATAATAATAATAATAATAATAATAATAATAATAATAATAATAATAATAATAATAATAATAATAATAATAATAATAATAATAATAATAATAATAATAATAATAATAATAATAATAATAATAATAATAAATAATAATAATAATAATAATAATAATAATAATAATAATAATAATAATAATAATAATAATAATAATAATAATAATAATAATAATAATAATAATAATAATAATAATAATAATAATAATAATAATAATAATAATAATAATAATAATAATAATAATAATAATAAATAATAATAATAATAATAATAATAATAATAATAATAATAATAATAATAATAATAATAATAATAATAATAATAATAATAATAATAATAATAATAATAATAATAATAATAATAATAATAATAATAATAATAATAATAATAATAATAATAATAATAATAATAATAATAATAATAATAATAATAATAATAATAATAATAATAATAATAATAATAATAATAATAATAATAATAATAATAATAATAATAATAATAATAATAATAATAATAATAATAATAATAATAATAATAATAATAATAATAATAATAATAATAATAATAATAATAATAATAATAATAATAATAATAATAATAATAATAAAATAATAATAATAATAATAATAATAATAATAATAATAATAATAATAATAATAATAATAATAATAATAATAATAATAATAATAATAATAATAATAATAATAATAATAATAATAATAATAATAATAATAATAATAATAATAATAATAATAATAATAATAATAATAATAATAATAATAATAATAATAATAATAATAATAATAATAATAATAATAATAATAATAATAATAATAATAATGGTTCATTGGACAATATATCCACAGAGTGGCTCTTCACTTGTCCACTAACCTATACAATAAATATAATAAATAAAATACAGTAAACAAGCAAATACTAAACTATCGTAGTAGCAAATGAAAACGGGGCCTATTTTTTCTCTCTCGTTCCATGGGCACTTCGTTAACATGTGTGCATTTCCTATTTTTCCAGGTGATCAAAGTACAAGTACGTTCAAACACACTGGATTGAATTAAGGGCTGAATATTCTAAATATACACCTGGTTACAGAAACGTTGTCCTATGTGAAAGCAAAGAGTAAAATACGGATTTTAATTAAAAGTATCGTTGTATTAACAAAACAAATCCTCAAGCAGAAATAGCTGCAGTAACTTGTGGCAGCCATGCCGAAGGCATAATTGTAGGACCTCTGAAATAGAATTGTATTTGCCTGGTTCCTGCTCTCACAGACAAATGGTGAGAATTATTGCTTTTCAAATAGGACGTCTCTGAAAACATGTGTATTAATATTCCACTGTACATTCCTTTGCTGATATACATGAGCTATTCATGATTGTACAATGACTTGTATATTCTTCGCACGCTGATTGGTTAATTGTATCACCAATAACTGAACAGACAGATAAATGACACGTACATGCGCGCGCACGATTTCTGCGACGTATTTTTTTTTGTGCAAAACGTGCCACCGACAAATTCCTTATTTGGAAACTTCAATCCATATTTGGAGTATGGTTATTGTTTTCACACTCGATCCCAGTCCAAATAAGTTTATTTTATTTAACTTATTGTTTATTGTAATATTGTTTAAATATATGTTTTTAGCATGTGTAGACAAAGCTGGGAACTGTAAATATCTTCAAAAGGATTGTCATAAGCCCAATATCAAGAACATTATGTGCCGTAAGACATGTGGTGCATGTAAGTGATCAGGGGCCTATTTCTTGAAAGCTCCGTAATCTTTTCGGGCCCGAAAATACATCCCAGAAATGTGAGACCTTTACTTTTCAAAGCTGTTGTTTTGACATGCAAAGTTTCATGTCTGTTAGCTACTTTGTTTTGAAGATATAGATTTTTTAAAGAAACTCTTTTCGGGTCCGATATGCTTTCGGGGCTTTCGAGAAACGGGTCCCACGCAGGACCGACGATTATGTTCGATTGGCGAACACAAGGGAACAATTTTTTTTTTAAATCGCTTTTTCAACTTTTTGTCGTAGCCATTTTGAAAGGTAGCCAGGCCTTCCCTATCTAACTCTTCAATTCAAACTCTATTTCAGGTTGAATGCTTGCAGACAAAAGCCGTACGTGAACATCAAGACAAATAATAATTATTCAAACATGTGGTTGACAAATATAAATAAATGGAAATTTGAAATTGAAAAACCTCTTGTGAGTTTCCGTTTCCGCTGAGCTAGTTAAACTGGTTGCTAGTTTATGATCATTCATTTTCCTCTACTTTACTCCTCGAAACAGCTTTCTCCGCCCTCCTCATACAAAAACTTTTACCATGAGCCTCTGCCTCTGGCTCGGGAGAATGGGCAACCATTCCCCGTGTAATTGACGGTAAATAAATTATCTTATCTTATGTGGTTATGGCAGTAATGTATGGTAAGAAACCCGGCTCTCTATCGATGCACCCCTTTAGGTAAGGCACCACCTCTTCAAGACGGACTATTGCCTGGCCAATGTATACACGAAGTGAAATGTTATACGAACTGTCGGCGACTGAACAAACATAACGTGGCTGTACTGTACAAGTTCGACACAGCATTTCCATCTGTATTTGAACTGAACTACACTTGGTTAAAAATAAATAATAGAGGTTGTCTTTGAAGATAGAAAAAACCTTCTCTCTACTCAACAAAGTCCTTTACCAAGTGCTGTATTTACCCCTTGCTTCATTGTTCCACCTCTTTGTATCAACTGGGCGTCAATTTTAGATAAGATAGGATCCTTAAGAGTAACTTTTACTAATATACTCTTCCAATGAGTAATGCAAAGAAAATACTTTGAAATTGTTGCAACATGTGCAATTCCTTTTTGAAGATCCTTTCCAGAAAAGTAACGCTTAGAAAATCCTTTCAATCACTGTAGCAACACAACACAGAGGTATCTATGCATTTATATTTGAAGAGGTTTTCCAGAAAATTATGTCACAGAAAATTGTGGAATGATGTAACAACACAACACAGAGGTACTGCCTAGATTTGTAGGTCCACCACCTAGGTAGTCTGAGGTTGCATACCTAGAAACAAACGCCTCACACCATCAGCATTTATACGACACTTCAGTGGTGAAACATTTACTGATTCAGGAAAGACAGCTAGCTGAAATTTGTTAATAATTTGGAGCCAGTTCTGTCCAACTCAACAACCTCTCACCACCCACCCCCTGGATTTGGTGTTTACATAAGCCTTGGACCTGCACAACTGTTTAAGTATTTGACAAGATTGCAAAATTATTGTGTTTGAAGTCAAAGACAGCCAGGTGATGTATGCACAGGTGAGTAAGAACTCTTATAAAAGTACTGGAATAACAAGGACCGTTGTACTTCAGCCACAGAAATGAAGTTGCTTGTAGCAGTTGGACTGTGTATTCTCGGTGCGACTTGCATCGACGCTCGTAAGTTTAGAGTATTTAAGTTTGGATTTTTGATTGGCAGAAAACTATGTAATGCTTTGCAGTTATTGTACAGCACATTTCACAATGTCACAATGCACTTTACAATGTGTGTTCTTCATATTTGATACTTTTACAAACTTAGATAGATTAGAGAGCATTTAAACAGGGAAGAACCATTTTTTCCACATGGATCTGTTTAATAAATCGTTATTATTATTATTATTATTATTATTATTAAAAGTTGATATATCTCAAAAATTGGTCGGTGTATATCTGGCATTTCATTCCTTGATCGACCATGATAACTCTGTCAAACAGGTTGAGCCTTTCACAAGATAAGCCTTACAAGAAGTTGTGGAAGGTCTACTCAAAACGAGAAGCGTTTTCACCCGTGTTTTTTCTCTTTCCAGTTTGTGGTTCCCGTCCCGCGGGTTCCCGTGTCATCAATGGACAAAACGCGTCCCCTCATTCTTGGCCCTGGCAGATTTCTCTTCGTAATAATGGAGGGCATACATGTGGCGGTTCTCTGATCAGCCCAACCTGGGTAGTGACCGCTGCACATTGCATCCACAGAAATCAGAACCCAAGTGGTTACACCGTCGTAGCAGGTATGAATCGGTTGCACAGGGCGTGGCATACACGTGCTTAAAGTATTTCAAAATCCCTATCAAATCTGTCGAATGTACATATTTCAGGTGCTCATCGAAGACGAGGAACCACAAGTGTACAACAGACTCTTCGAGTGTCGCAGATTATCGAACACCCGAACTACGACAGTCAACGACTCAACAACGACATCGCTCTGTTGAGACTCGCGTCTCCCGTCCAAATGAGCGACAAGGTTGGCGCTGTTTGTCTGACTGAGAGGCAACCTCCACCAGGCCTGAAATGCTACATCACAGGTGAGGGGCGGTTTTCTTCTTGCAAATTGTGTTAACAGATCGAAGACATTCACACACAGACTGTTTCTATACCGGACAACTTTGACACCAACGTTTGTTGCCCGACTTGGCAGGTGCCCGTATTATAGTAGAGATAGGGTATTTATAGTGAAATAGTACAACAGGAACTAGCAGACAAAGCTGTGCCGATTCCACCTGGAGTGAGTTGACTGGATTTATTTGAAGTACCGTGAAACCTCACTAAAGCGACCACCCTTGATGGAAGCGATCGCTGATGTAACATGGTTATTCCGACATGAGGTGTGGTCTAACCTGCGTTGGGTTTTGTTTTAGGATGGGGTGCTACACAAGGTGGAGGTCCTTCACCAGATATTCTTCAACAAGCTGTTCTTCCCATCGTGTCTCAAAACAACTGTAAGAAGAAGTATTACGGTGTGAATTCCGTTTCTCACATCTGTGCTGGAGAAGGTCGAGCAGGCGCATCTGGTGGATGTAATGGTGACAGCGGTGGGCCGTTGGTGTGCGAGGAAGGAGGCAAATGGTATCTACACGGTGCTGTCAGCTTTGGAAAAGCGTACTGCCCAACCACCCACTACACTGTATTTGCACGTGTGTCTAGTTTTGTAAGGTGGATACAGAAAAACACAGGTACGAATTCGGTATATTAAAAGTAGTAAGACTCAATTCAAGACATTGATAGAAAACGTACAATATTTGACTTTAGGTGGACCACTTCCTCCGACGCAAGGACCACCATCCCCTCCTCCACCCCCTACGCAGGGACCACCACCTCCTACACAGAACCCTGGTGGTAAGTATTCACTTGCATAACCTGCTCAAAGTTGTCGAGAGATTGAGCAACATTTCCACTAAATTATTGTATTTACTTTCCTTGTTGTTTCTTTAGTTTGTAAAGACATTTCAATCAACTGTAAAGATTTCATTAAACATTGCCACACCGACAACATGATAAAGCATTGCCGAAAAACATGTGGTCTATGTATGTATACTGACGTCTACTTTGGTTTGTTGCGAATATCAGTTACTAATGAATGATTTGCATATTTAGGCGGTGTACCACCACCACCAACACAAGGACCACCGTCTCCACCTCCACCCCCTACGCAAGGACCACCACCTCCTACACAGAACCCTGGTGGTAAGTGTTCACTTGCATAACCTGCTCAAAGTTGTCGAGAGATTGAGCACCATTTCCATTAAATGCATTTATTTTCCTTGTTGTTTCTTTAGTTTGTAAAGACATATCAATCAACTGTAAAGATGTCATTAAATATTGCCACACCGACAACATGATAAAGCATTGCCGAAAAACATGTGGTCTATGTATGTATACTGACGTCTACTTTGGTGTGTTGAGAATATCAGTTACTAACGAATACTTTGTATATTTAGGCGGTGTATCACCACCACCAACACAAGGACCACCATCCCCTCCTCCACCCCCTACGCAAGGACCACCACCTCCTACACAGAACCCTGGTGGTAAGTATTCACTTGCATAACCTGTTCAAAATTGTCGTGAGAAAGTTCCTCTTCATTATTGCCAATTGTTTTCTTTGTTTCTTCAGTTTGTCAAGACGAAGTTATCAACTGTAAATCTTTGATTCATGATTGCCACATTGACAGCATGAAAAAATGGTGCCGAAAAACATGTGGATATTGTACGTACTGATGTCTACTTAACATAAGCTATTATTTATTTTACAGATCACAGTTACTAATGAATACTTTGTATATTTAGGCGGTGTACCACCACCACCAACGCAAGGACCACCATCCCCACCTCCACCCCCTACGCAGGGACCTGGTGGTAAGTGTTCACTTGCATAACCTACTCAAAGTTGTCGTGAGAAAGTTCCTCTTCATTATTGCCTATTGTTTTGTTTGTTTCTTCAGTTTGTCAAGACGAAGTTATCAACTGTAAATCTTTGATTCATGAGTGCCACATTGACAGCATGAAAAAATGGTGCCGAAAAACATGTGGATATTGTGTGTACTGATGTCTACTATAAAGGTGGTTCCCTCATAATGAATGACCGGTTTGCTGTATATTTTTTATCTCGCTCGCTCCGCGTCAATATTGCTTGGATTTTAAAGTGCTTAACACAAATACTAATTCAACTATTCTGCCTTTGGACGGTGTATTCAAAATTATCATCGAAATCCGCGTTTGTGAATGTCAGCTGATATTCAAACGACACTATTTTCAATAAAACTGCTGCCACGCGTCATTTCCTCGTACCATTTTTTTTAAACTTCGTGAACGGCCTTATAAAGTCCCAAATAATGTTCTAACGAGGTAAGAAGGAAATTGTTCGAGCTGAAATCACGTAACAAGCGACAGGTCCAAATATTGACAACAACTGAAAATATGAACTCGTAAACAGCTTCAAAAGGATTAGTCATAAGCCCAATATCAACTGAGAACATAATTGGTTTATCAGTTCTTACATATTTGAAAACTAGGCTACCTACAATTTAGTTTGTTGGTGTCGTGATATTAAACCGTAAAATATTAGACTAAGAATCGCTTTTTGTCTGTCGGTGGCCATTTTGAAAGGTAGCCAGGCCTTCTCTATCTAACTCTTCAAATCAAACTCTATTTCAGGTTGAATGCTTGCAGACAAATCAGGAAGCCGTACGTGAACCTCAAGACAAATAATAATTATTCAAACATGTGGTTGAAAAATATGAAATAAATGGGAAATTGAAATTGAAAAACCTCTTGTGAGTTTCCGTTTCTGCTGAGCTAGTAAAACTGGTTGCTAGTTTATGATCATTCATTTTCCTCTACTTTACTCCTCCAAACAGCTTTTGTTTGTTTCTCCGCTCTCCTGATACAAAGACTTTTTGGATATGTGGTTATGTCAGGTCGACTGTCAGTAACTCAGTGTATGGAAAGAAACCCGGCTCTCTATCGATGCATTGATGCACCCCTTAAGACAAGGCACCACTGACCTCTTCAAGAAGGACTATTGCCAATGTATAAACGAAGCGAAATGTCATTGTACAATAGTGTAGCGGTACAGAAGACGTCGAACTGTCGACTGAACAAACATAACACGGCTGTACTGTACAAGTACGATAGCGCATTTCCATCTGTATTTGAACTGAACTATACTTGGTTAAAAACAAATAATAGCTATATAGAGGTGGCATTTGAAGATAGAAACAAACGTAAATAAAGTTGGCACAATATGTTTGTTGTTGTTCTTCGGCATTTAATTGCTTGGAACAAGCTTGCTGAAATGCTCGAAAATTTCCAAGACAAGAATAAAACAACCCACAAGTACATAAACAAAATGGCGACTGCACTTGACCAGTAAAAGTGCAGAGACAAACAATGACCCAGGTCATCTCTCTCCTTTTGACCCTAGTCCACCACCTAGGTAGAGTCTGTGGTTGCATACGTCGTATCCTCCGCTAGTGTGGCTCGTAGCGTATTATCACTAAATTTCAATCGGGTTTACCAGATGAATCTAGGGTTTGCGCAACGATGCCGGAGGATTCTCAGAGGTCATCCCTACCCTCAGCATTCATATGACACTTGCTCGAACATTTACTGATTTACTAATTTGGAGAGTTCTGTCCAACTCACAAAACCTTTCACCACACCAACCCTCTGGATCTGTTGTGTACAGATCACTTGGGGGCCTGCACAACTGTTTAAACCAAAGTATTTGACATGATTGTAAGATCTTTGTTCTTGTGTTTGAAGTCAAAGACAGCCAGGTTTCTAGATGTATGCACAGGTGAGTAAGGACTCTTATAAAAGTACTGTAATAACAAGGACCTTTGTACTTCAGCCACAGAAATGAAGTTGCTTGTAGCAGTTGGACTGTGTATTCTCGGTGCGACTTGCATCGACGCTCGTAAGTTTATAGTATTTATGTTTGGATTTTTGATTGTCAGAAAACTATGTAATGCTTTGCAGTTATTGTACAGCACATTTCACAATGTCTCGATGCGCTTTATATCAGTTGATTGTTTTTTCTCGAACCGCTATTTAAGACGAAATTTTACAGCCACGGGGTTTACAATCCTGAGAGAAGTTAGTGTCTGTTAGTAGTTTTGAGAGAGCGACTGAGGATGGTCACCGACAGGGTTTGCTACGTCCTCAGACGGGATCGTCACTTTTCAACCGTGGCCTGGTCATCCGAACCACACGAAGGTCTATCCATTTGCCATATAGTGAACGTTTCAAGTTCCAACCGTGAAACCATCATGATACACATTACTGTAACGAAAAAGGCTCAAATACAAATTGCTTTCTTATGCAAGTTCCTCCAAACCGTTGTACATGTGGTATCACTACGGAACCATTTTCAACATTTATCCTCAACCTCTTTATGACTTCCGTCATAATGTATGGGACTTTATAACGCCTTATATGGCATGAAAGTGTTTGTATTTTTACAAACTTAAACGTTGAAATATCTCAGAGATCGTGTATGACATTTTATTATACTACTATTACGTAATTTTACCTTATAAGGTCAAGAGAACTCGAAAAATATGGAGCCGTATTACCATAGTTCTAAAACGCGCGCGCGGACCTTGAAAGGGTTTGAAATAATTATTAGATAAATTTACTCAAAAACGGACAATCTTTTTTTCGTTCAAAGAAGTATAATCAATAACGTAATACGGGCTGATACTTTACTCGTTACTCGCATTTTTACATTCGCAACTCGTAAAATATCAGCCCGTATTACGGGAAAAACCCCAAATAAGATATAAGTATTCCAGGGTCGACCACGATAACTCTATCAAACAGGTTGAGCCTTCCTTCTAAGAAGTTGTAGAGGGTCTACTGAACACGAGAAGCGTTTTCACCCGTGTTTTTCTCTTTCCAGTTTGTGGTTCCCGTCCCACGGGTTCCCGTGTCATCAATGGACACAACGCGTCCCCTCATTCTTGGCCCTGGCAGATTTCTCTTCGCAGACATGGAGGACATACATGTGGTGGTTCTCTGATCAGCCCAACCTGGGTAGTGACCGCTGCCCACTGTATCCACAGAAATATGAATCCTAGTGGCTACACCGTCGTAGCAGGTATGAACCGGTTGTACAGGGCGTGGCATACACGTGCTTAAAAGTTCAGTGGTTAAAGCTGCTAAATGTATTTCAGGTCTCTGATATTTCTTTTGTTGAGACCCCAAAGGACTTTGTAAATGTCATAGTACATAAGACGATGTTCTATACCTATATAACCTCGTCTTATGTACTATGACATGTATTTCAGGTGCTCATAAGAAACACGGAGGAACCACAAGTGTAATACAAACTCTTCGAGTGTCGCAGATTATCGAATATCCCACGTACGACGATCGACAAACCAAAAATGACATCGCTCTGTTACGACTCGCGTCTCCCGTCCAAATGAGCGACAAAGTTGGCGCTGTTTGCCTGACTGAGACGCAACCTCCACCAGGCCTGAAATGCTACATCACAGGTGAGGGGCGTCTCTTTACTTGTTCTTTACTTTAATTGTGTTAACAGATAAAGTATTTAAATAGCCTACTGCCGTGGAACCTCACTTAGGCTAGTGACTACCGTACCCTTCATCTAAGGGAAAATGGTCGCTTATGGAAAGATGATCACTCATGTCCAAAGTGACTGATCAGAGTTCTAATGTATAATATTAACATTAACAATATTGCTGCGTGTTTTATACTAGGCTGGGGTGCAATGAACGGCACTAGTGGCCAGTCACCAGACTACCTCCAACAAGCTGTTCTTCCCATCGTGTCTCACGACGGCTGTAAGAAGAAGTATTTCGGTATCAATTCTTTTTCTCACATCTGTGCTGGAGAAGGACGAGCAGGCGCATCTGGTGGATGTTATGGTGACAGCGGTGGACCGTTGGTGTGTGAGGAAGGAGGCAAATGGTATCTACACGGAGCCGTCAGCTTTGGTAAGCGAGACTGCCAGACTACGTACTACACAGTGTTTGCACGTGTGTCGAGTTTTGTGCAGTGGATACGGAAGAACACAGGTATGGATATAGATTAGAAGTGTACGTAAGGACTCATACTGAATTCAAGATATTGATGACAATGATATAAACGTGTCTTTGTCTTTAGGAGGACCAATTCCTCCGACACAAGGACCACCATCTCCTCCTCCACCCCCTACGCAGGGACCACCATCTCCTCCTCCACCCCCTACACAGAACCCTGGTGGTAAGTATTCACTTGATTAGCCTGCTCAAAGTTGTCGAGAGTTTCAGAACTTCAAATTATTCTATTTACTTTCCTTGTTATTTTCGTTGTTTTATTGTTGTTTTCTTTGTTTCTTCAGTTTGTCAAGACGAAGTTGTCAACTGCCAATCTTTGATTCATAAATGCTATAAGGACAGCATGAAAAAATGGTGCCGAAAAACATGCGGATATTGTACGTACTGACGTGTACTTAAACTATTACTTATTTTACAGATCAGAGTTACTAATGCATACTTTGTATATTTAGGCGGTGTAGCACCACCAACGCAAGGACCACCATCCCCTCCTCCACCCCCTACGCAGGGACCACCATCCCCTCCTCCACCACCTACGCAGGGACCACCATCCCCTCCTCCACCCCCTACGCAGGGACCACCATCCCCTCCTCCACCACCTACGCAGGGACCACCATCCCCTCCTCCACCTCCTACGCAAGGACCACCTCCTCCTACACAGAACCCAGGTGGTAAGTGTTTCATATTTTAACACAGTAGTTGTTCCGAGTTAACGCGAAAGTTTTCCTACATCATTGTCAATTGTGTTTCATCGTGTCTTTAGTTTGTAAAGACCATGCTGCCAATTGTAAAGACTGGGTTCAGCTTTGCCACACCGACAACATGAAAAAGTCGTGCCGAAAAACATGTGGACTATGTATGTACTGACGCCTAGTTTTGGTGTGTTGGGAATATCATTTATACCAAGTGAATAGTACTTTTTGCGCGCTCTGGTTCTCCACTCACTCTCGGAATATCCTTGGCTATCCAAGTTTCAAGTTTCATTTATTTGCACTTATTATTTCCACCTCCGAAACAAAAACAAGATGGCGTCACGATCACGTTTCGCGAGCTTGTCTCTTTCTTCTTGAAAATAAATTGTATATATTTGACTGGCTATTCACGTGTGTGGTATATACTAAAACAATTATCGGTGAACAGTTGTAGTAAGATATTTACATCGCTGCTCGAAGACTGATAGAAAATTGTATTTCACTGTAGGTGGAACACTTCCTCCGACGCAAGGACCACCATCCCCTCCTCCACCCCCTACGCAGGGACCACCACCACCTACACAGAACCCTGGTGGTAAGTATTCACTTGATTACCCTGCTCAAAGTTGTCGAGAGAAAGGCCCCCTACATTATTGCCAATTGGTTTGTTTGTTTCTCTAGTTTGTAAAGACGAAGTTACCAACTGTAAAGACTTGATTCAATATGTAAATTGCCACACCGACAACATGAAGAAATGGTGCCGAAAAACATGTGGATATTGTATGTACCGACGTCTACTTTACATAAACTATTATTTATTTTACAGATCAGAGTTACTAATGAATATATATTGTATATTTGTATATTTAGGTGGTGTAGCACCACCAACGCAAGGACCACCGTCTCCACCTCCACCCCCTACGCAAGGACCACCATCTCCTCCTCCACCCCCTACGCAAGGACCACCATCTCCTCCTCCACCCCCTACACAAGGACCACCATCTCCTCCTCCACCCCCTACACAAGGACCACCATCCCCTCCTCCGCCCCCTACGCAAGGACCACCATCCCCTCCTCCACCCCCAACGCAAGGACCTACAGCTACGACTACACAGAAGCCTTCCACAGCATTCCCAACTCAACCTGGCGGTAAGACTTTCATCAAAAAATATTTAAAGTTTTGTTGTTGGTGTCTGTTTATATAAAGCCATCAGATGATATTGTTTCTGCATTATTTCCATTCTCTAGATTGTAAGGACAAAGCTTTTAATTGCAAAGATTTGGCGAAGTATTGTGACAGCGACAGCAGTGTTAGAAACAAATGGTGCCGCAAGACATGTAAAGCATGTAAGTAATATTTAATAATACTATTTTTATTTTAATATATTATTAAACTAATAATAATAGGCACCTATATAGCGCCAGTATCCTTACACTACCCCATTAGAAAGTATGTGAGATTTTATTTAAAGAGGGTGACACGTGACAGTATTACAACCGATAAACATGCGGTCCTCAACATCACCTACGTGCACATCATGGGCCACTTGTAGGCATTCAACAACAACACAATAACGTTGGTGCTAATCCTCCTTCGAAATACATATAAAGGCGCACTATGCTGCCACCATACGACCCATGTCTGACCACGGAGCACAGCTCAGATCAAAATATTGTTCGTTTTTATTGAGGGAGGAAAATCGGAGTACCCTGAGAAAATCACTCGAAGCAAGGGAGAGAACGAACTAAGAAACTCAACTCACATGAAGCGCCCGGTCCGTGAATTGAACCAGGCACCTCAGAGGTGAGAGGCGAGTGCTCTCACTTCTCGACCCACCCTTGCTGTCAAAGTTTAGAAAACATATACAATTTGTAGAAATATGGAAAAAGACCAAAGAGAAAGAGAGAGTTCGAAGTAGTCATTGGGTAGAAACAAATGCAATTAATGACTTATTTACTATAGTTTGACCTTACGGGAATTGTCGCACTTTGAAACCCAAAATGCCCTACTTCAAGCGCGAAATAGAAAATGTTCCTGAAGCTCAATTCACTTTTTATTAACGCCATGTAAAGAAGCAAATACTAAACTATCGTAATAGCAAATAAAAACGGGGTCTGTTTTTCTCTCTCGTTCCATGGGCACTTTAACATGGGCACTTTAACAATTCATTAACATGTGTGAATTTCCTATTTTTCCAGGTGATCAAAGTACAAGTACGTTCAAACATACTGGATTGAATTAAGGGCTGAATATTCTAAATATACACCTGGTTTCAGAAACGTTAGCAAAGAGTAAAATACGGATTAATTGTCGTTGTATCAATAAAAAAAATACTCAAGTAGAAATAAATACAGTAACTTGTGGCAGCCATGCCGATGGCATATTCGTAGGACCTCCGAAATAGAATTGTATTTGCCAAGAGTCTGCTATCACAGACAAATGGTGATATAGTTATTCATTTAGGACGTCTCTGAAACCAGATGTATTCCGTACATATTCCTTTGCTGATACACATACTATATATTCATGATTGTACAATAACTTGTACACTTCTCGCACGCTGATTGGTTAATTGTATCACCAATAGCAGAACAGACAGATAAATGACACGTACATGCGTGCGCGCGATTTTTGTGGCGTTTTTTTTATATATAGCAAAAGTTGAAAAATCAACTTGGTTATTGTTTACACACTCGATCCCAGTCCAAATAAGTATATTTTATTTAACTTATTGTTTGTTCTAATTTTGCTTAAATATATGTTTTTAGCATGTGTAGACATAGCTGGGAACTGTAAATATCTTCAAAAGGATTGTCATAAGCCCAATATCAAGAACATTATGTGCCGTAAGACATGTGGTGCATGTAAGTGATCAGGATCGATGATTATGTTCGATTGGCGAACACAATCGAACAATAAAAATCGCTTTTTCAGTTTTTTGTCAGTCGGTGGCCATTTTGAAAGGTAGCCAGGCCATCCCTATCTAACTCTTCAACTCAAACTCTATTTCAGGTTGAATGCTTGCAGACAAATCAGGAAGCCGTACGTGTACATCAAGACAAATAATAATTATTCAAACACGTGGTTGAAAAATATAAATAAATGGAAAATTGAAATTGAAAAATCTCTTGTGTGTTTCCGTTTCTGCTGAGCTAGTAAAACTGGTTGCTAGTTTATGATCATTCATTTTCCTCTACTTTACTCCTCCAAATAACTTTTGTTTGTTTCTCCACCCTCCTCATACAAACACTGTTTGGATGTGTGGTTATGTCAGTGATGAGTGGAAAGCTTTCTATCATTGCACCCCTTAAGACAAGGCACCACCTCTTCAAGAAGGACTATTGTCTGGCCAATGTAAACACGAAGCGAAATGATATTGTACAACAGAAGACGACGACTGTCGACTGAACAAACATAACACGGCTGTGTCTGTATTTGAACTGAACTACACTTGTTTAAACACAAATAGAGGTTGTCTTTGAAGATAGAAAGAAACGTAAATAAAGTTAGGGGTGTCGAATGGTCCCCGCAAAAAGTCAAAGTCTCGCAAATGGTCTCGAAGTCTCGTTTTTTCACGAAAAGCCGTCTCAGGAGTCTTTTTGAAAACAAAGGAAATCGGTGAAAAAGCGTCTCGGGCTTGCAAAATAATGTCTGGTCTCGCAAAGTCTCGCCTTGACCATTCGATACCCCTAAAGTTGGCGCAACAATTTCCAAGGCAATAATTGAAAACAATACACAAGTATATAAACAAAATGGCGACTGCACTTGACCAGTAAAAGTGCAGAGACAAACAATGACCCAGGTCCTCTCTAAGTTTGACCATAAACCCATTTGCTGGCCAAGCTCTTCAAACATAAATGCACAGATACCTCTGTGTTGCTATAGTATTCCAACGATCTTACGGAAAAGTTCTTCAAAAATAAATGCACAGATACCTCTGTGTTGCTATAGTATTCTAACGATCAAGATTATGGAAAACTTTTTCAAACATAAATGCACAGATACCTCTGTGTTGGGTTGCTACAGTGATTCCAACGATTTTCTAAGCATTACTTTTCTGGAAAGGATCAGGATCTGGTGTTTACACATGCCTTGGAGACCTGCACAACTGTTTAAGTATTTGACATGATTGCAAAATTCTTGTTCTTGTGTTTGAAGTCAAAGACAGCCAGGTTTCTAGATGTATGCACAGGTGACTAACCACTCTTATAAAAGTACTGTAATAACAAAGACCTTTGTACTTCAGGCACAGAAATGAAGTTGCTTGTAGCAGTTGGACTGTGTATTCTCGGTGCGTCTTGCATCGACGCTCGTAAGTTTAGAGTATTTAAGTTTGGATTTTTGATTCGCAGAAAACTATGTAATGCTTTGCAGTTATTGTACAGCACATTTCACAATGTCTCAATGCGCTTTATATGTATATATTGATCATTTTTTGTCGGACCGCTAACCAAGGCGCAATAATATACAGCCACGCGGCTTACAATCATGAGAGAAGTTAGTAAGTTAGCGTGTGTTAGTCGTTTTGAGACAGTCGTCACTAAGGATGGTCATGGACAGGGTTTGTTGCGCCTTCAGTGGTTCTTGTACGTCCCTTCAGTTCAGATTAGCGTGTGTATGGCAATGATACAAAAGCGACCTTGACTGTAGATGGACGACTTCCTCGGACGCAAGGGCCATCTCCTCTCCCACCTCCCTACGCAAGGACCATCCTCTCCCCCACTGAGCATAACCTGCTCAAAGTTGTCGAGTTTCAGCACCATTTCCATTCAATTATTGCATTTACGTTCCTTGTTTCTTTAGTTTGTAAAGACATATCAATCAACTGTAAAGACTTCATTCCATATTGCCACACCAACAGCATAATAAGGCTTTGCCGAAAAACATGTCGACAATGTATGTATACTGACGTCTACTTTTGGTGTGTTAAGAATATCAGTCGTTACTAACGAATACTTTATATATTTAGGCGGTGTATCACCACCACCAACGCATGGACCACTATCCCCTCCTCCAACCCCTACACAAGCACCATCATCTCCTTCTCCACCCCCTACGCAAGGACCAGCATCCTCTCCTCCACCCCCTACGCAAGGACCACCATCTCCCCCTCCACCCCCTACGCAGGGACCACCATCCCCTCCTCCACCCCCTACGCAAGGACCACCATCCCCTCCACCAACCCCTACGCAAGGACCACCATCCCCTCCTCCACCCCCTACGCAAGGACCACCATCCCCTCCTCCACCCCCTACGCAAGGACCAGCATCCTCTCCACCCCCTACGCAAGGACCACCATCCCCTCCTCCACCCCCTACGCAAGGACCACCATCCCCTCCTCCACCCCCTACGCAAGGACCAGCATCCTCTCCTCCACCCCCTACGCAAGGACCACCACCACCTACACATAACCCTGGTGGTAAGTATTCACTTGCATAACCTGCTCAAAGTTGTCGAGTTTCAGCACCATTTCCATTCCAATTATTGCATTTACTTTCTTTGTTTCTTTAGTTTGTAAAGACGAAGCTAACAAGTGTAAAGACATGACTCAATATTGCAACAGCCACATCATGAAAAAACTGTGCCGAAAAACATGTGGTCTATGTATGTACTGACGTCTACTTTTGGTGTGTTGCGAATATATCAGTTACTAACGAATACTTTATACATTTAGGCGGTGTATCACCACCACCAACGCAAGGACCATCATCCCCTCATCCACCCTCTACACAAGGACCACCATCTCCTCCTCCACCCCCTACGCAAGGACCATCATCCCCTCCTCCACCCCCTACGCAAGGACCACCACCTCCTACACAGAACCCTGGTGGTAAGTATTCACTTGCATAACCTGCTCAAAGTTGTCGAGAGTTTCAGTACCATTTCCATTAAATTATGGTATTAACTTTCCTTGTTCTTTCCTTAGTGTGTAAAGACATATCAATCAACTGTAAAGACTATATTAAATATTGCCACACCGATATCATCAAATTATGGTGCCGGAAAACATGTGGACTATGTATGTTTTTACAATAACACTGTGTAATCTCGCGCGCTGATTGGTTAATTTTTATCTTCGCTCGCGCACGCAGCCAGCGCGCGCTTGAAACAGTTTTCCTTTGCAAGTTATTTCTGTGTTGATCTATTCATTTTTCACGATTTTGTTATTGTAAGAAAACAATTGACATCACTTTTTTATGCGTCTGTCCTCTTATTGACGATAAAATGTTATGACGAATTTTATCATCAATAAGAGGACAGACGCATAAAAAAGTGATGTCAATTTGTTAAACTGACGTCTATTTCAGACAGACTATTATAAATTTACAGATAGTCAGAGTTACAAATGAATACTTTATATATTTAGGCGGTGTATCACCACCACCAACGCAAGGACCACCGTCTCCACATCCACCCCCTACGCAAGGACCTACACCTACGCCTACACAGAAGCCTTGCACAGCATTCCCAACTCAACCTGGCGGTAAGACTTTCATCCAAAATCATTTAAAGTGCCTATGAAACGAAAAAACAGACCCCGTTTTTATTTGCTACTACGAAAGTTTACTATTTGCTTGTTTACATGGCGTTAATAA
Organism: Actinostola sp. cb2023; assembly: GCA_033675265.1. Taxonomy (NCBI): domain Eukaryota; kingdom Metazoa; phylum Cnidaria; class Anthozoa; order Actiniaria; family Actinostolidae; genus Actinostola; species Actinostola sp. cb2023. Next base: position 904,566 of record JAUJYZ010001110.1, on the reverse strand, counting down.
AAAGTAAATTGAGCTTCAGGAACATTTTTTATTTCGCGCACGAAGTTGGGCATTTTGGGTTTCAAAGTGGGACATTTCCCGCTCGGTCAAACTATAGAAATGTGACGTCATAAGTTGTGCAAACAAAGGCATGCACAACCTCTTGACGTCACCGAGCCATTGTCAAGGGCCCAGTCTCTTGTCGCACATTTTGGTTGAAAATGATAATTTTCGAACCGCGAAAAGAAAATGTTCGCATGCTCAAAGTCGATGTTTAAATACAAAAAATGTTCAGAGAAAGACCAAACAACAATAATGTACAATAAAACAAGGATCGACATTTTCGTTTCATAGGCACTTTAAAGATTTGTTGTTGCTGTCGTCTATTTAAGGGGATTGTTTCTGCTTTTTTCCATTCTTTAGTTTGCGAGGACAAGGCTCTCAATTGCAAAGACTTGACGAAGCATTGTGACAGCGACAGCAGTGTTAGAAACAAATGGTGCCGCAAGACATGTAAAGCATGTAAGTAATGTGATGTGGTGTGACAGTCACGCGGTGATGACGTCAGAGAGCTGGCGCCTTTGCAGGCTGTCTGACTGATTGACTGTGTTTTCGAGTCAGAGCTAGTCTTGTAAGAGCTTCGTTTAAAATAGTTCAATAAAGAGCATAAGTGCTGTTTGATAATAATAATAATAATAATAAAATAATAATAATAATACTAATAATACTAATACTAATACTTTTGGCGTGATCAAATCATTACCTTTTGCACTAAATAGCCTAATTAAACAATAGAGATGTAACGATTATTTAGTACTGTTTAATATATTTATGTTGAATGGTTTAAATGTTTTACTCTAATGATGAACTTCGAATCTTTTTACACTGCTATTTAAGAAATATTATTGTATATTATATTTATGTTTTTGTTTTATATATATATTTGTTACATTTTTGCCGTGTTTAAATAAAGTAATATTATTATTATTATTATTATTATTATTACTACTATGAATACTGAACACTGTATAGCTGTATATCTCTGTTTCTCATAACCATTCATTAACATGCAAATTTCCTATTTTTCCAGGTGATCAAAGTACGTTCAAAGAAACTGTGGTTTGAGTAAAGGGCTGAATATTCTAAATATCAGTACCGCACTTGGTTTCAGAAACGTTGCCCAATGTAAAATAAAAAAGGAATAATATTTTATTGTCGTTGCCGTGCCTTTGCATCAAAGCGAGACCAACGGTGACCTTGCAATATCTCTATCATTGCAAGGTCACCGTTGGTCTCGCTTCGATGCAAAGGCACGGCTACCTTTCAAGATGGCGCCTGGAACTGTAAAAAGGAGTATTGTATTTGTCAAGTTTCTGCTATCACAGAAAAATGATAATAATTATTCCGTTTTACTATTTCAAACAGAACGTTTCTAAAAACAGGTGTATTCATTATACAGTGGAACCTCTATATAACGGCCTGCCCTTGCAAAGTGGCCGTTATATAGAGGTCGTTTATGAGTTATAGAGGTTTGAAATCTCAATATGCAAATTTGATGACGTCTACTAAGGAATCATTTATTACACAAAAACGCCCTTGTGCTGATTATTGACATTTGAAAACTTACAGAATATTCAGTTGTCTTTTTCCCCATTTCAAAAAATAAGCTCTTCTTGAAAAAGTCAAAATAAGTTATGGCAAATTCCTTAGTAGACGTCATCAAATTTGCATATTGAGATTTCAAACCTCTATAACTCATACACGCAAGGTTCAAATCACAAAATACTGAACCCACCAACTATTCAGTTCATACTGAATAGATTTTTAAAACAATCTCACAGGGGTGATAGGCACTTTAATAGAGGTTTAATTTACAGAGCTTGACTGACGAAAAAAATCGGGATCTTGAAAAGTGGCCGCTGAATAAAGGACCGTTATATAGAGGTTCCACTGTATATTCCTTTGCTGATATACATACAATATATTCATGATTGTAAAATAACTTGCACATTACTCGCACGCTGATTGGTTAATTGTATCACCAATAGCAGGACAGACAGATAAATGACACGTACATGCGCGCGCACGATTTTTGTGGAGTATTTTTTTAAAGCAAAAGTTGAAAAGTCAACTTGCCTCCGACAAATTCCTTATTTTAAAACTTCAGTCCATATTTGGAGTATGGTTATTGTTTTCACACTCGCGATCGGTCCCAGTCCAAATAAGTTTATTTTATTTAACTTATTGTTTGTTCTAATTTTGTTTAAATATATGTTTTTAGCATGTGTAGACAAAGCTGGGAACTGTAAATATCTTAAAAAGGATTGTCATAAGCCCAATATCAAGAACATTATGTGTCGTAAGACATGTGGTGCATGTAAGTGATCAGGGGCCTATTTCTTGAATATTTTAAAACTAAAATTATTGTTTTTAAACTAAAACTATTGTTTTGGCTAAAACATTATGGGATGCCCAGGGTGCAAATGACCCAAAAACTGTACAGTGTGGAGTCGCGTCAATATATTATTTTTCTATTTCACTCTAACCATAGTGTTGTATGACTTACTAAGTATCTACATGTGTTGTGTATTGTTGTATAATTTTGTACAAATTCATTGCTTTAAATTAGGTTTTCGTAGTTTTTCATGGCCAAATGGTTACTAGCTTGCACCCTGGGCATCACATAATTCAAGATGGCCGCCGTATCGGGCCAGCAACCCGTGTGACGTCATCACTAGTCAAGATGGCGGTCATTCATAGGCCCAACTTTTATTGCGAATTAAATACCCGACACGACCCAATTATATTGTTTTATGTACGTTTTGAATTGTTTGAACCTTCATTTAAAATTAAAAATCAAGTCTAATAATAATAATAAATAACAATAATAATAATAATAATAATAACAACTTTATTGGATAGGGTAACACCGTTACCAATAATGATAATTTTCAGGTGGCCCTCATATACTCTAAAATATCTTTATTTTAATATATTTGAATTCATTATGTTTTATATATTTCGAAGCTTTAGCTTACATTCACTCAGATTTTGTAATACCGAAGTAGTGTGTTCACCTCTAGTCCGCCATATTGGAAAGGCCTTACCACAGGTAGCCCACCCAACATAATTACATGCGCAGAATTGATGCGTACGAATACACGATTGGATTTATCTCTTTGCAATGTTTATCTTTACTTTGCTTTCTTTCAGGCTAAAGACGCAAAGCAAGAAGTGAAATAATGTTCACATACACTTGTAATATTTCAATATAGTAATTATATATGCAGGAGAATATATAATATAGCAATGTAAACGATATATATTACGTTGTGTTTGCTCATTAAAATCTAATATTCAGATATGTCAATCGCTGCGCAATTTTAAAAAATTGAAAAGAAGAAAAATTCAAGACACCAACCCCATCCCCAGGGCCCTCTCATCTCGTTATTTTCAAAATGGCGGACACTCGAGTTGGCTGGTCACGTGTCTCCAAGAATCTTGGAGGTTCGTACCCAGGCTGCCGTTTTCCTAATGATAGAAAGCCGAAAGGGCCTTGTGAAGAGTTACGGGTTATTGAAGAAATAAGGGAGTACCCCCTCTCTTTCCCGGGGCACTGGAGATGATTGCATAAGCCCTAATTATGATCATTTTATCAATAATATTGTTCCGAGGGATGCTTACTGAAATGATTTTCGAAATCCTACGAAATCCCACGAAATCCCACGAAATCCTACGAAATCCCAACGAAATCTTACGAAAACCAAAAAACTGAATACGATTTCAAAATATACCAGACTGAACAGTGTTTGATCCTGCTTTTCACTAGAGACGCAATCGAAAGTGCGAGGGCCGATTTCACGTTGAAATTACACCTCTTGTGCTTGCGTGTAGTTGATGCTTGTGTTGATATTAATAACTTTACTAACTTTTAGGGGGGAAGGAAACGACGTCTGAACAAATTCTGCGTCTTAAAACGAAAAGAGAAACAAAATAGAAAAAAACTACTGTCAAATGTAGTTTTCTGTAGGTCGACGGGTTTTAAAAAAATGCGTGATTAAATCCCATGACTTTACAATTTAGTCGTTTATTATACCACCACACACGTGTAAAGAGGCATTCAGTTTGTTTGTACATGTTGGTTTACTTTCGCTGCAACCTGGCCAACTGGGACAACAAACGTGGTGTCCCATATGCAACAATACCAACACAGCTGTTTTGCTACACTGGTTATATATGTGCAAAGTAAGGTGAATTCTATCATTGTGGCTACAACATACACACAACAACATGACGTTATCGATTGTGATTCTCCTGTTGGCTATTGGATCAGTCTTGGCTGATGATGGTAGGAACTACGTCTCTTTCTCTCCATAGTATTATCACGCTTATATTATCGCCCTCTTGTGGTTTTCCCAAACCCTAACTTATTGCGCTTTCAATCAGTCCGTCATCACCCAGGTTTCTCTTTTGTGAACGCGGGTATTAAGGCCGCGCTGTAGGAACCTCTGTAACTGACCACCGTTTGTATATAAAGGCTTGGGGTATACACCGAATTGAAATATGGCGACTAATTTGAATAACTATTGTTCTGGACTGACTAGCCTCTCATTCGTGTGAAAATGTTTTTGTGTTTCCACGTGAACACGAGACTAGTCAGTCCAGAACAATGGCAGTTCAAATTGGACGCCATATTGCGATTCGGTGTATAACCAGAGAGAATTGAACACTGCATGATTGCCTCATTTAGTGGTAATAGTGATAATAGAAGCGGTTGTATTAGATAAGTACCGATACAAAAAAAAAAGCACATCGAGGTTTTTTTTAAATAATTATTAAAAAAAACAAAAAAACATCGAGGTTCCAGATGCGCTATATAAATACTCTATTATTATTATTACACGGCCCGTTTAAATAGTCCCGATTCAAGTCAGGTTTGAGGAACGGTCGACACCTTTATAAAGATCCACTAAGTGATGAGACCAATGGTGTTGAATGAGAGGATCGATGGTGAGAATCCGGCACCACTGACAAAGTTGTTTGTTTGCCGCCTAGGTGAAGGTCCAGATGGCGGTGGACCACTACCCCCTCTGCCACCACTACCATCAGAGATTCCAACGGATGCACCCCCACCAACTGGTGCGCCGCCACCACCACCAACAGGAGCACCACCACCGCCACCCCCACCAACACAAGCACCACCTTCAGGTATAGTTACATTATTATTTGTTATTGATTTGACTTTGCGTTCCTTGTATTTTCAATGGTTGCGTTCAATCAGTTACCCATTTGCTTTCCCCATTTATTTCCCATTTCCATTCATTTTTTCATTTCTCATTTTCATCGTTAAAATAAACAGATTGTAAAGACAAGGCTTACAACTGCGAGCGGCTGCAATCATCATGCCGAACAAGTTGGAATATCAAAACCTATTGGTGCAAGAAAACGTGTGGAACATGTGAGTGTAAATTGGGAATCATGTATTATTATATACTATTATTATTATTATCATGTATCCCCCTTCAAAGATATCAAATAACGATACACAAGATTGGACAGGTGGAGAGAGAGGAGAAGGAAGAGGGAGAGGGGAGTCTCTAAATGAACGAAAACAGACGTACAGTCGTAACCCTAGCATAACGGTCACCACCCCTAAGCGGGCATCTCCCGTAGGCGGACACCTCGCGTACGCGCGTCGACATATCACGTTTCTTTCTTCACAAAAACATTGCTTTTCTAACCTACCATAGAGGACATTTACAGTTGGTCCCCAGGGTGTTCGCTTACAGGAGGTTCCATGGATAAATGATACAATAGCTGCGGTTACACTAGGACTTTTACCCACGGGTAAATCGCCTTTACCCAGAGGGAAACGATTTTTGTGTGTAACCGGTCTTCCCAGAGTGAAATTCCGGCCCACGGTGTATTTCCATGGATACATCAAAAAGAACAAAAGAACTTACCATGACAGTTCCCCGAGCAAAGTCGTATGGTTTATCAAAAACCCAGAGCGTCTGCACCAATCACATAGCAGCGATTTCCAAACAAAGGAAATCACATGTTGTGAATGCTTGGCTGATATAAAAGCGCTCTACGTGAACTTTAAAAATATAAATACAAAAGCCTGAAAGACTGGAGAAAGCGTAGCTGGAGTCGACGTCTCCGTTTTCTTCCTAGCAAAAAATACTAAATCGCAAAGTTTAATTGCGCTGGAGGTTGTAGAAGAAGAGTGAGAATGACCGATAACAAGCTAAAACACTTCACGGTGGGTGGCGTCCATGTTTACAAAAAGTTTCCCGCAAATAAAAATAGGACGCCTCGGTGACTTCCCATTGGGTAATTATCAGTGTGTAACCGTAAACCCGAAATCATGCAAAACCCAGATCAAACCCAGCCTTATGTCAATTCCACATGGGGACCTCTAGGAACCGGCCTAGTGTAACCGCAACTAATATGTGGGTTGATTATCCAGGTAGATAATGGTTTACGTTTTTGAAGCGATTTCGATGGTTTTTCATTATTTGTTTTCAGGTGACGAAGGAAGTAAGTAATCAATGCAGCAATGACAACTACCAGAAGGTCAAAACATAAACTAGAGTTGCTTCACAGGGAACACACATATCTACTTTGCGCCAGTAATTAAGTTCTTACCCTGCTTAGAATTAGCAAGTTAAAAGATTGCACGCAAGAAGGTGGACACGCGCTAGTGCGATCAAGCCATATTGTCAATGTTGCACTACGCTTCAGGGGCGGATCTAGGGGGGGGGGGGGTGCAGGGGGTGCGCACCCCCCTGGATGAGGTGATATCTACTGCGTTATTGGTGCTTGAGTTTGTGTACGTACTGATCATAAATGGTGCACCACCTCCTAAAAGAAATCCTGGATCCGGCCCTGCGCTGCATTGCATGTATCTCATCTAGAAAGTAGTGAAATAGACAAAGCTTTTAAGCACCAGCTAAATACTTTAATGTTAATTGACGCTGCTGGTATGTTAATTGTATTGCATCGTTAACATGATACACATGAACAATTAGTTTTTCCTTTTTGCATTCATATTTTTTTATATTTAATGCACCTGTTTTCAAAAACGTTGTCCATTTACAAAATACAAAATAGTAAAATAGTAAAAAGGAATTAATTAGAGAAACAATGAGCCAGCGTTAGCTTGAGTGCATTTCTTTTGTTTCTCTAATTAATTCCTTTCTACTATTTACTATTTTGTATTTTGTAAATGGACAACGTTTTTGAAAACAGGTGTATTGTAAAGCAGGTTTTTAATTTTTGTTATACTTCAAAATGATTTTATAATAATAATAATAATATTTTATATTGAACATTTTATTCCTTTAATGTAGAGCATTTTAGTATATTTTAGATAATTTAAGCATCAGATTGTATTTAATTACTATTATTATAGATTTTTATTACTTTTACTATTATTACTTCAATTATTACTTTTACTATTATTATATAGACTGCAGAGACCGTATTTCAAACTGCTACAACAACAGGCGATTCTGTAACAGAGCCGCAGTGGCCATTCAGTGTCAAAGAACATGCAAAGTCTGTAAGTATTAGCAGACAAAATATGACACCATTAAAAATGACAATAGGAACAGTGTCTGGACAAGGGTATTCAGTGTCAAAGAACATGCAAAGTCTGTAAGTATTAGCAGACAAAATGAGTGACAGTGTCTGGACAAGGGTATTCAGTGTCAAAGAACATGCAAAGTCTGTAAGTATTAGCAGACAAAATGAGTGACAGTGTCTGGACAAGGGTATTCAGTGTCAAAGAACATGCAAAGTCTGTAAGTATTAGCAGACAAAATGAGTGACAGTGTCTGGACAAGGGGTATGCTTCTGAATGGCTTAGGTTATTATTTGTGTTCTCTTTGTATCCCTTGAAGAAAGAAACAGTACAAAATCGAGTCAAGAACACATTGACAATAACCTACATACTGTACATGTATGTATAATGCACCCCCATTATTACCAAGAGCAAGGAGGGGAGGGGATACTCAGTGGATATAGTGGATTACATGATATGTATATTACCACCCCACCCCCTCCCCCCTCACACATATTTAGCTATGATCTTGTCTAATAAGATATCCATTTATTTTTAGGTTCATGATACCTTAACTTGTCATGTTCAATGATCAAGGTTTAATAAGGAATATTCTCAATAAATGTTACCTTTACCCTTATAATGGTTCTCTACTGTTTTATAGTGGTTTAGTATCTTTAGTTCAATACCTAAGACTTTAATTAAGGATCCTGCTCTGGATATGTAATCCAGTGAGGCAGTGGTACACGTCCCATGAGGAGATACGGTACCAAAACATATAGTCCTTCCTACTGTGCCCCTCTGTCTTCATTTTTTATAACATTCCGAATCTTTATTTATGATATATTTTTGCCCCTCTGTTAAATTGGGAGTTTTGACAGTTTTTTCATGAATACTAAATTTTAAATTTTTTGGTTACACTTGGTGATGATCTCAGAGAGGAAACAGTTCCATGAATATATACATGTACCTCTCGGGTAGACTCTTAGACCATTAGGGGGTTGTATTTGTATTGCCAAGCAGGCATGCCGACTTTGTCATGCCGACACTGCCACATGAAGTTTAGTAACCCAGATCCCCATGGTTACCACAATGCACGAACCATACTGTCACTACTTTCCATTCATATGAAAACATGCAACTCTATCGTTAGCATTACTAGTACCTGTTTTCAGACTTATATACACAGACTTGTATACACAGTTCTATTTTAAATACTTATCTCTAAATCTCCCCAGAAGGGAATTATAGTATTAACAGCAGCATAACCTTCTGTCTAATCGGACGGCTTGGTGTCCAGCTCAATTTCCATACGAGTCAACATGTTGTCCCATTCTATAAACTGCTTGGACAACATTGTGATCTGATAAATGAGTTAAGCATGAAATACTGCAAAACAATAGATGGATAACAGTTTCCAAACTAATGTCAGAAAAGAAATAATTATTCTGAAACAGCACATATTTACAGAAGTCTATACAAGTGTGTAGGTGTGAATTAAGACTACAGTACTAGTTAAACAAGTGTGTAGAATGAAACTATACACTGACTCAGTCTCTACTAGTTTCACCGCTAGTTCCTTACAGTAATACATGTACATTTGTAGTTACTTGAAAGAAAGGGAGGGAGAGAAGGAAGGAAGGGAGGGAGAAAAGAAAGGAAGGAATGAAGGGAGGAAGACAAGGAAAGAAGGAAAGAAGGAAAGAAGGGCGGGATAAAATAATGAAGGGAGAGAGGGACGAAAGAAGGAAGGAAGAAGAAGGAGTAAGGAAGGGATAAAAGAATGAAGGGAGAGAGGGACGAAAGAAGGAAGGAAGAAGAAGGAGTAAGGAAGGGATAAAAGAATGAAGGGAGAGAGGGACGAAAGAAAAAAGGAAGAAGAAGGAGTAAGGAAGGGATGAAAGAAGGGAGGAAGGAAACTAATGCATAGTGATCGACCTGAATGGAGAGTAATGAGAAGTGAAGAAAGAAAAACAAAGGATTCAAAACGAAAGAATGGATGAGAAAAATGAAAGGGACAATGGGAAATAAGCACAATTTACGAATAGAAGAAAATGGAATTGAACAAACTTAAAGGTACATTGTATTACATTAAATAGGTATGTTTTGGATACAATATTGTTGTAGTTTGATAGCAGATTGTTTAGTCTTATATTAGTTCCTTCAACTGCTTCCTGTAAATACAGACGGAAGATAATGATAATAATAATACTTTATTTCTTAAAAAACGCATTTAAAAAAACTCAATGCTTTTTACAAAAAATAACAAGATAAACAAGAGTAACTGACATGACTACAATGCATGTGTCCTACCTGATGGTTAATCTGGATTTCTATAAGTGGCTCCATTTTTGCCGACCAAGTAGGAAGATCTGCAAACAAACACATTGACACATAGTCACGCACCTACTCTGTCCGGATTTCAAAAATAATAGAGTCATTTCCGTATGTGTGGTAAGTAGTTACAGTATATTGGTTGGTGTCACGCGGTATCCATGCCGTGCAGTGACCATGCCATGTCCAGGCATTCTGATTGGTTGAGCATTGATTGTGTGTGCTGTGAATGGTTGATTGGTCGATTGGTACCGTTACTCTGTACTGTAGGTTTTGCACTCATATGAAAATAACTCTACATGTATTTCAAGTTGTACATTGTAGGTCACAGTAGTCCTATTGGCCAAGTAAACAGTGGTGTTAAAATTAGTATTTACCAAATCAGTGGATAGCAATTTTGGCGCGTTTTGATTGGCTCCCGTAACTCGGAATATCCTTGGCTATTCATTATTTTGGGACGAGATTCAAAATGGCATCTCGTTTCGCTACAGTCTCTGAATTTATTTGTTTAACCCTTTGACTCCCACAGCGCCCGAAACCGCCCGTAAAAATCGATACTGCTTTTAAAAATTCTAACTTTCTGAATTTTCGTAGCATCCATCTCATGACCAGTTTTTAGTGACAACTACAAATGTAGTTAACTCTTCAAATTTTAACTTCAAGTAAACTGACTTACAGGTCCGATTTCTGGGCACTAGTTCAATTTATATTTCATAGAAATCAAAAATGCACGTTTTTGACGCAATTTTACACCTTGAAAATGAACGACATTTGACTTGGATTTTCTTCCAAAATACATCCTTGAGAAACAAAACTCCACTTTCTCGGCAAACTTCCATCCCTCTTCTTGATATAGTCATTAATTTTTCCCTCTCTCTTCCTTAACTCGCCGAACAATAGCCATTTCCTTAGGACCACTTTCGCCAACACATGTTTTCCTTCTGCACGGCCGAAAAGGATGCCGGGAACCCCAGGGGGGGTACTCAGGGGTATCAGTGACGGGGAGGTGCGAAGGCTTTTTTTGGGTTTGAAATTCGCGGCTTGGGACTTTTTTTGGGATTTCATTTTTCTGGTGGACTTTTTTTGATATAAAGATTTTGTCAAGGACTTTTTTGGGGGTTGATAAAAATGATATCCTACCATTCTCGATTTTATACGGAGACAAATTGGACTTTTTTGGGGTTACGATTTTGGGCCGTTGGACTTTTTTTGGGTCTTGTTTTCGCGTAATGGACTTTTTTTGGGTTAAAATGTTTGGCCTCATTCGCACCTCCCTGTCACTGATACCCCTGAGTACCCCCCCTGGGCCGGGAACATCCGTGAATTTTCGACAGCAAGTATCCCGCCTTTCCTTTTTCTAGAGTTTTATAGAGTGCCGAGCCACTCGGTCCTACAGGCAAAATATTGCACCAGTTACATTCTTTACAAGTCCAAAGTCGCCAAAATTGCCTTTGTAGGTCCTGGAATTCACCACAGAACAACCAGAGAGACGATTTCACACTTGAGTCCGCCATTTTGAATTTTGTAATGGCACTGCCGAGTTGTCTTGGTGAAAATCGCTTCTCGCTGCTGGGTTCTTTCAGCAGAACGGTCTCTACCACACCAGTCAAGCTTAATGATGCTGTCCTGGGGGCTTCTGTGGTGAATAATGGCTATAAACACTCTAAAAATGCAAAATTGGCCTCTTCAAAGCAGTTACAACCACTGGCCACGAAGAGATCCCAAGATGAAACGCAAACCACGTGAAAACGCGAGCCCACGGGCATTCAGAACTGTCAAGATTTCCATGGAAACCCCTTATATGGAATCGAAATTTCCTATGGCGTGATTAGGTCCTGAAAATTGCTAAAAAACTCAAAAATCTCTGGGTGCCAAAGGGTTAATAAAGTGCCATTTTTATCCAACTGATTTGGTAAATACTAAAACAATAATTATCCCCCTCAGTGTCGGTGAGTTGTGGTGAATATTTACCTTGCTGCATGCTCAAGGACTCGCGGCTCGGTAAATATCCACCACCCACTACTCACCCCCACTTCGGGGAATAATTTATTGTTCACTACAATATATATGCACTGTTTATCAAGTAACTGTACCTTTCAAAGGATCTGTATTGATGATTTTTTTCATGTCTTCAATTTCATGGAGTTTCTCACAACAAGATTTCAACTGATTTTCTCCTGTAAGTTAAACATCACAAAAGAGAGTTACATTTCCAAAACTGCTTTCAAAGAATATGCTGTACTATGTACATGTAGTATATAGTACAAATAGGGCATGGCACAACACAAAGAAGAAGGCCAGCGTGATGCTGTTGACGTCATGCAAAAATAGTGCAAATAACATCACGTTTTCAGTATGCCCTCGGACATGTACATGTAGCTATATGTACATATGTACACTGTACATGTATTTCACTTCCTGTTGGCAATGTTAACGTCAAAGGTAACAATGGCCATATACAAAGAGATAAATATAGGGCGCAGGTGTACATTGTACTTGGTATTAAACAAATGTGGTTGGGCATGTGCATTATTATTATTATTATTATTATTATTATTATTATTATATATTATTATTATTATTATATTCAGATATGATTTGTTTCTTCTACGTATTTATTTATTTTCCCGAGCTTTCGGGCTCTTGGCCCATAATATAATATAATAATATAATAATATAATAATATATATATTATTATTATTATTATTATTATTATTATTATTATTATTATTATTATTATTATTATTATTATTATTATTATTATTATTATTATTATTAAATATTATATTATTATTGTTATTATATTATTATTATTATTATTATTATTATTATTATTATTATTATTATTATTATTATTATTATATTATTATTATTATTATTATTATTATTATTATTATTATTATTATTATTATTATTATTATTATTATTATTATTATTATTATTATATTATTATTATTATTATCATTATGTGCGGTGAGATTTCATTTGAGACCTTGACTCTAATTTTTTACATACATTGTACATGCTGTACATGTAAGTCAGGAAACATTGGTGTGAGTGTATTAGACTGCTGTACATTACAGCAAATACAGGAAGTACTCCCAGGGGGGGTACTCAGGGGTATCAGTGACGGGGAGGTGCGAATGAGGCCAAACATTTTAACCCAAAAAAAGTCCATTACGCAAAAAAAAAAAACCCCAAAAAAAGTCCAACGGCCCAAAATCGTAACCCCCAAAAAGTCCAATTTTTCTCTGCATAAAATCGAGAACGGTAGGATATCATTGTTATCAACCCCAAAAAAAGTCCTTGACAAAATCTTCATATCAAAAAAAGTCCACCAGAAAAATGAAAACCCCAAAAAAGTCCCAAGCCACGAATTTCAAACCCAAAAAAAGCCTTTGCACCTCCCCGTCACTGATACCCCTGAGTACCCCCCCCCCCCCCCCTGGGGAAGTACTCCCCTTTTTCATAATCATGCAATATTCACACAGTAATTAGGCATACAGCTATTACTGTAACAAACCTGCAATAATAATATCTGCCTTTGAATCGTCACTCAAAGCAACTTTATCCATGAACTCTGCTGACAAGAAGTTTTCAAGCTCTTTCACTGAAGAGAAAAACAGAGCAATATTACTACATGTAGTACTAGTACAGCAGTATTACTGAAAGGATTTACCATCTGTAAATCAGATATCTATCTATCTATCTAGTACTCAAGTACTGTGATGTGAGAATGGACCATTTTAATCATATTAACTTTATAACTTAAGCTTAATTCAATTCTATTTTTGCATGGCGGCACTTACTCTTTTTCCACGTTTCTGATATTCGATAGTATTTTGTAGCAAGTCGTTGCAGTTCATTTTGGACTCTTCCTAGGGTATCTAAACACTGAGAACACAAAACATTGTCAACTCACGCCTCACTATAAACAAGCTTACTCAGTTACTGCACTGAAAAGTTGTTCGATATTTAGTTATTTGTGAACAAAATTACGTGTAGTTGGACTCATCATTCGATAAATACTCCGTCTAAATACTCACCGATTCGTTCTGAAACGTCTTTAAATCTTCATCATTACTTAAAACTCGTCTTTCTAGCTCTTCAATTCGTTTCTCGACGATCGACAAAACCTCTCCCTTCTCGTCCGCCATCTTTGTTTAGTTAAACACGCGCCTGCGATTCAAACATTAGCGGTTACTCACCAAAATACGAGTAGCCTCTAGAACTCAGGCTCCTAATTTTTGGCCCTACTGCTCGGCCCTACTAGATGTTGCAGCGGCTGGAAATTTAACATATTTGGAAATGGTTCTATTAAAATTACACAACGTCACCAATTCAATTCCAGTAAATGAATGGTAGAAATCGTTTTTTTCTAATTTGTGGTCCTATTAGATGTTGCAGCTTCTCAGAATCTTTTCCAATGTCATTGTTTGAATAAAGCCAAGGATTGCACGTAAACAAATCTGGACATTTAGCGAATTTGGAAATGGTCCTATTAAAATTACACAACGTAAAAAATTCACTACAGTAAATGTATGGCAGAAATCGTGTGTTTCTAATTTTTGGCCCTACTAGTTGTTCCAGGTGCTTGGAATCTTTACCAATGTCATTTTTTGAAGAAAGCCTAGGATTGTACGTAATAAAATCTGGGCATTTTACGAATTTGGAGATGACTCTATCAAAAATACATGGCGCAGCAATTTCATTCCAGTAAATGTATGGTAGAAATCGTTTTTTTCTAATTTTTGGCCCTACTAGTTGTTGCAGCTTCTCAGAATCTTTACCAATGTCATTTTTTGAAGAAAGCCAAGAATTGCAGGTAAAGAAATGTGGACATTTAACGAATTCACAGATGGTTCCATCAGAAATACATGGCGCAGCAATTTCATTCCAGTAAATGTATGGTAGAAATCGGTTTTTTCAAATTTTTGGCCCTATTAGATGTTGCAGCTTCTCAGAATCTTTTCCAATTTCATTTGTTGAATAAAGCCAAGGATTGCAGGTAAAGAAATGTGGACATTTAACTAATTTGGAAATGGTCCTATTAAAATTACACAACGTAAAAACCTCAATTGCAGTAAATGTATGGTAGAAATCGGTTTTTTTCTAATTTTTGGTCCTATTAGATGTTGCCGATTCTCAGAATTTTATCCAATTTCATTTTTTGAATAAAGTCAAGGATTGCACGTAAAAAAATCTGGACATTTAACAAAATCAGAGATGGTTCCATCAGAAATACATGGCGCAGCAATTTCATTATAACAGTAAATGTATGGCAGATATCGTGTGTTTCTAATTTTTGGCCCTACTAGTTGTTCCAGGTGCTTGGAATCTTTACCAATGTCATTTTTTGAAGATTAAAGCCAAGGATTGTACGTAATAAAATCTGGACATTTAACGAATTTGGAGATGACTCTATCAAAAATACATGGCGCAGCAATTTCATTCCAGTAAATGTACATGTACGGTAGAAATCGTTTTTTTCTAATTTTTGGCCCTACTAGTTGTTGCAGCTTCTCAGAATCTTTTCCAATTTCATTTGTTGAATAAAGCCAAGGATTGCAGGTAAAGAAATGTGGACATTAACTAATTTGGAAATAGTCCTATTAAAATTACACAACGTAAAAACCTCAATTGCAGTAAATGTATGGTAGAATCGTTTTTTTCTAATTTTTGGTCCTATTAGATGTTGCAGATTCTCAGAATTTTATCCAATTTCATTTTTTGAATAAAGTCAAGGATTGCACGTGAAAAAATCTCGTATTTAACGAATTCCGAGATGGTTCCATCAGAATTACATGGCGCAGCAATTTCATTACAGTAAATGTATGGCAGAAATCGTGTGTTTCTATTTTTTGTTCCTACTAGTTGTTCCAGGTGCTTGGAATCTTTACCAATGTCATTTTTTGAAGAAAGCCAAGGATTGTACGTAAAAAAAGCTGGACATTTAACGAATTCAGAGATGGTTCCATCAGAAATACATGGCGCAGCAATTTCATTACAGTAAATATATGGCAGAAATCGTGTGTTTCTAATTTTTGGCCCTACTAGTTGTTCCAGGTGCTTAGAATCTTTACCAATGTCATTTTTTGAAGAAAGCCAAGGATTGTACGTAAAAAAATCTCGACATTTAACGAATTCAGAGATGGTTCCATCAGAAATACATGGCGCAGCAATTTCATTACAGTGAATGTATGGCAGAAATCGTGTGTTTCTAATTTTTGGCCCTACTAGTTGTTCCAGGTGCTTGGAATCTTTACCAATGTCATTTTTTGAAGAAAGCCTAGGATTGTACGTAATAAAATCTGGGCATTTTACGAATTTGGAGATGACTCTATCAAAAATACATGGCGCAGCAATTTCATTCCAGTAAATGTATGGTAGAAATCGTTTTTTTCTAATTTTTGGCCCTACTAGTTGTTGCAGCTTCTCAGAATCTTTACCAATGTCATTTTTTGAAGAAAGCCAAGAATTGCAGGTAAAGAAATGTGGACATTTAACGAATTCACAGATGGTTCCATCAGAAATACATGGCGCAGCAATTTCATTCCAGTAAATGTATGGTAGAAATCGGTTTTTTCAAATTTTTGGCCCTATTAGATGTTGCAGCTTCTCAGAATCTTTTCCAATTTCATTTGTTGAATAAAGCCAAGGATTGCAGGTAAAGAAATGTGGACATTTAACTAATTTGGAAATGGTCCTATTAAAATTACACAACGTAAAAACCTCAATTGCAGTAAATGTATGGTAGAAATCGGTTTTTTTCTAATTTTTGGTCCTATTAGATGTTGCAGCTTCTCAGAATCTTTTCCAATTTCATTTCTTGAATAAAGCCAAGGATTGCAGGTAAAGAAATGTGGACATTTAACTAATTTGGAAATGGTCCTATTAAAATTACACAACGTAAAAACCTCAATTGCAGTAAATGTATGGTAGAATGGTTTTTTTCTAATTGTTGGTCCTATTAGTTGTTGCAGATTCTCAGAATTTTATCCAATTTCAATTTTTGAATAAAGTCAAGGATTGCACGTAAAAAAATCTGGACATTTAACGAATTCAGAGATGGTTCCATGAGAAATACATGGCGCAGCAATTTCATTACAGTAAATGTATGGCAGAAATCGTGTGTTTCTAATTTTTGGCCCTACTAGTTGTTCCAGGTGCTTGGAATCTTTACCAATGTCATTTTTTGAAGAAAGCCAAGGATTGTACTTAAAAAAATCTGGATATTTAACGAATTCAGAGATGGTTCCATCAGAAATACATGGCGCAGCAATTTCATTACAGTAACTATATGGCAGAAATCGTGTGTTTCTAATTTTTGGCCCTACTAGTTGTTCCAGATGCTTGGAATCTTTACCAATGTCATTGTTTGAAGAAAGCCTAGGATTGTACGTAAAAAAATCTGGACATTTAACGAATTTGGAGATGACTCTATCAAAAATACATGGCGCAGCAATTTCATTCCAGTAAATGTATGGTAGAAATCGGTTTTTTTTAATTTTTGGCCCTACTAGTTGTTGCAGCTTCTCAGAATCTTTTCCAATTTCATTTGTTGAATAAAGTCAAGGATTGCAGGTAAAGAAATGTGCACATTTAACTAATTTGGAAATGGTCCTATTCAAATTACACAACGTAAAAACCTCAATTGCAGTAAATGTATGGTAGAATTGGTTTTTTTCTAATTTTTGGTCCTATAAATATTGCAGATTCTCAGAATTTTATCCAATTTCATTTTTTGGATAAAGTCAAGGATTGCACGTGAAAAAATCTGGACATTTAACTAATTTGGAAATGGTCCTATTAAAATTACACAGCGTAAAAACCTCAATTGCAGTAAATGTATGGCAGAAATCGTGTGTTTCTAATTTTTGTCCCTACTAGTTGTTCCAGGTGCTTAGAATCTTTACCAATGTCATTTTTTGAAGAAAGCCAAGGATTGTACGTAAAAAAATCTGAACATTTAACGAATTCAGAGATGGTTCCATCAGAAATACATGGCGCAGGAATTTCATTACAGTGAATGTATGGCAGAAATCGTGTGTTTCTAATTTTTGGCCCTACTAGTTGTTCCAGGTGCTTGGAATCTTTACCAATGTCATTTTTTGAAGAAAGCCAAGGATTGTACTTAAAAAAATCTGGATATTTAACGAATTCAGAGATGGTTCCATCAGAAATACATGGCGCAGCAATTTCATTACAGTAACTATATGGCAGAAATCGTGTGTTTCTAATTTTTGGCCCTACTAGTTGTTCCAGATGCTTGGAATCTTTACCAATGTCATTGTTTGAAGAAAGCCTAGGATTGTACGTAAAAAAATCTGGACATTTAACGAATTTGGAGATGACTCTATCAAAAATACATGGCGCAGCAATTTCATTCCAGTAAATGTATGGTAGAAATCGGTTTTTTTTAATTTTTGGCCCTACTAGTTGTTGCAGCTTCTCAGAATCTTTTCCAATTTCATTTGTTGAATAAAGTCAAGGATTGCAGGTAAAGAAATGTGCACATTTAACTAATTTGGAAATGGTCCTATTCAAATTACACAACGTAAAAACCTCAATTGCAGTAAATGTATGGTAGAATTGGGTTTTTTCTAATTTTTGGTCCTATAAATATTGCAGATTCTCAGAATTTTATCCAATTTCATTTTTTGGATAAAGTCAAGGATTGCACGTGAAAAAATCTGGACATTTAACTAATTTGGAAATGGTCCTATTAAAATTACACAGCGTAAAA
Source organism: Actinostola sp. cb2023 (assembly GCA_033675265.1). Classification (NCBI taxonomy): domain Eukaryota; kingdom Metazoa; phylum Cnidaria; class Anthozoa; order Actiniaria; family Actinostolidae; genus Actinostola; species Actinostola sp. cb2023. Next base: position 885,940 of record JAUJYZ010001110.1, on the reverse strand, counting down.
ACCTCAATTGCAGTAAATGTATGGCAGAAATCGTGTGTTTCTAATTTTTGTCCCTACTAGTTGTTCCAGGTGCTTAGAATCTTTACCAGTGTCATTTTTTGAAGAAAGCCAAGGATTGTACGTAAAAAAATCTGAACATTTAACGAATTCAGAGATGGTTCCATCAGAAATACATGGCGCAGGAATTCCATTACAGTAAATGTATGGCAGAAATCGTGTGTTTCTAATTTTTGGTTCTACTAGTTGTTCCAGGTGCTTAGAGTCTTTACCAATGTCATTTTTTGAAGAAAGCCAAGGATTGTACGTAAAAAAATCTGGACATTTAACGAATTCAGAAATGGTTTCATCAAAAATACATGGCGCAGCAATTTCATTCCAGTAAATGTATGGTAGAAATCGGCTTTTTCTAATTTTTGGCCCTATTAGATGTTGCAGCTTCTCAGAATCTTTTCCAATTTCATTTCTTGAATAAAGCCAATGATTGCACGTAAAAAAATATTAAAATTACACAACGTAAAAAATTCAATTACAGTCAATGTATGGTAGAAATCGTTTTTTTCTAATTTTTGGTCCTATTAGATGTTGCAGCTTCTCAGAATCTTTTCCAATTTCATTTCTGAAATAAAGCCAAGGATTGCACGTAAAAAACTCTGGACATTTAACGAGTTTGGAAATGGTCCTATTAAAATTACACAACGTAAAAAATTCAATTACAGTCAATGTATGGTAGAAATGTTTTTTTTCTAATTTTTGGTCCTATTAGATGTTGCAGCTTCTCAGAATCTTTTCCAATTTCATTTCTTGAATAATGCCAAGGATTGCACGTAAACAAATCTGGACATTTATCGAATTTGGAGATGGATCTATGAAAATTACACAACGTAACAAATTTCGATATAGTAAATGTAAAATGTTAGAAATCGTTTTTTTCTAATTTTGGGCCCTATTAGATGTTGCAAAGAAAAATCAAATCTGTTACTTTAAATTATAACACTGTGTATATGTAATTGACAGGGGCGGATCCAAGGGGGGGAGGGGGGGGGGGCGGTGTCCCCACCTTTGAGTTGGGCCCGATACATATTCGCCTACGTTTCACCACCATTTGATGCCCAGAATGGATGGAAATTGCATTTTCGAGCTTCTAGCCGGGATTTCAAAATTTTCTGGGCGGGCATGCCCCCACACCCTCCTAGAAGAACGGGCCTTCCGGCCCCTTAGTGGTGCACCCCCCTTTCAAAATGTCTAGATCCGCCCCTGATTGATATGTGCAACAGAGACAGTACACTTACATATAGTTTTTATATTTATTTATAATTGTATTTATTGACGCATTTCAACTTGTCATTAGTCTGCTAGCCATCTTTAGTTCCGTCACGCAACGCTCACGGCCGTTGCGTGACAGAACTAAAGACGGCTGCGTGGGAGACTATATAGCTTTCCAGCTGCGAGGTATTATATTTTAATAAACCTATGTATATAATAGTGTATAATGATAGCAAGTTTGTTTTCGCATGATCCCATCCAGTCCAGTTTGTCCAATTATTACACAGGAAACCCACAGTAGCACGGCTCACATTGTTAGTACTTGGTCTACCTGTGGTAGCGCGAGTCTTAATCTGTCACGTTTCTTAGTTTATATTCTAGTTTGTTCTCTCTTGTTTTATCTTGTTGCTTTACTGGTTGTCTGTAAATATAAAAACATGTTTATTATTAATTATCATCATTATTATTTCCATCACTATCAGTCTATCACCACCGTCATCATCATCATCATCATTATCATCATTGCCATCATTGCCATCATCGTCACCACCACCACCACCATAATCATCATCATCATCATCATCATCATTGCCATCATCGTCACCACCACCACCATCATCATCATCATCATCATCATTATTTTAAGTATGTATTTTAAAATTGAAGCTACCATTGTTCAGTAGGTTTTCGTTTATTCTGGATTTTGATGTGGAGAATGAATCCTGCAAATATAACTAATTTGCTTCAATTTTTCAATCTTAGACTAGCTCTACAACATTGTGTATATATACAATCGTTCAGTGTGAGGAATGATTGCTGGTTTGTAATCAATCCCTGGATATTTAAAGTACAAAAACACAGCGGCCATGTTGGCGGTGCAAACAAGACAAGCTAATGAATACTGAATGCTTTGTTATCAGGAACCAACATGGCCCCCATGACGTCACGAGCAGACCAGCAATAGTAATTTGGCTCAGATTAGAAGGCGAGATCTAGGAGTTCCTCAGTCTTTCCTCGCAGACTCTGCATATAACGAGAGAGAGTAGTGTACCTTACGCGACTAGTCTTTGACGTTCGTTCTCCTTAGTCTGGATGGCCGGAACTAGAGAGGGACTGCTTGCCATTGTCGCGGCCTAAATACATACTAGTACTCACTTGTAAAGAGCATTGAGATTTATATGTAATGCGCTTTTTCAAGAATTAAATTATCATTATTATTATATTAGTACTAACCGCTTGTTTGACTGTCGCGGCTTGTGTAGAATTTGTAGTTGGTTGCTTTGGCAACCGTGACGTAGTTGGTTTTTGCTCTGGTGTTTTCGTTGTGGATTTCGTGGTTGTTGTTGTATTAGATTGTTTTGCTGTGGTAGTCGTCGGAGGGGCCTCGGATATTTTCGGTGTCGTTTCGGGTGGAGTCGTAGTGGGTTCGGTTGTCGGTGGTAGTGTTGGACACGGGTCTATGTTGCAAGGTTGAGTTTCACGACTAGGCCCGAGCCCTGAACAGTCCTTGCCGTCTTTATCTGGTGTAGGATTGGTGCATGTGCGAACACGTGATTTGACGCCACCGCCACAGGACTCCGAACATTCACCAAAATCACTCCATACAGAGTAGCCACCATTAACTGAAAGTACGAAGAAAATTGCATTGGTCAACGTAACAAACCCCGACCATCCCAGTAGCAGCAATAGCAGCAGCAACTATGCATCGCCAACATATAGATGGGTTTATATGAAGAGTGTGTCCCAAATGACACGCTAACTTACTGACTTCTCTCACGGCTAGCTGTAAGCCGCGTGGCTGTAAAAGTGCATCTATAAGATAGTGGTAGAACAACACCAGACCTTACAGAATGAGTCTGGCCATTTACACCTCTTGTTATACGCCAATCAATCGCGTACCTGGACATTTCTGTTCGTTACATTTCCTAGTCTCTTGGTCTTGTCCAAGTTCCATTTCTTTACAGTTCTTTCCTCCGTGTTGCGGCGCAGGCTTGTCGCATTTGCGCCGTCGAACCTGCGTACCTCCACCACAAGTAAGGCTGCATGCTTCGTACTCCGACCACGCTGCATATCCTCCATTTACTGAAACGAGTAGTTAACAGAGCAATGTTGTCAATATATAAGTTAAACGAGTTTTTCAGGAGTTTCGTTTTCTTCATGAGCCACAAGGATCGAAAAGTTCTCAATTTCTAGAGTTTTCTAGTCTCTAAGATGCTTAGACAATAGGCCCTTTGCAGGATTACGATCACGTGGTTGTACTGACTGGCAAAAAAATCTGACTTTATTTATTTGAAGAATCTTACATGATACCAGTGGTGACAGTAAAGAAATCTGTTTGAAATGCTATTTTTCAACCTCCAGTTGATTGTCGATCTTTCTCAATCAACGTCTCAAAGTTTGTTTGCCAGTCAGCAGAGCCGTTCCCATGGGATCTTCGGCTCAGTTTATTCGTTATTCAAGCGATATATTGGCATGTGACTGTAAACTGCTTAGCTCAACCACTGCTTCTTATTTCTGCAATTCATGCGCGAGCACGTCCTGCGGGACGCGCACACAGAGCCCAACATCATACGCGTATTACGCGCGCGCGTTCTACCAAAAGACGCGCGCATACAAATATCTTTGTATTTATTATAAGTAGTCTCAGAAGTAATGGTTGGGCTGCCTGTGTAGTCTCAGAAGTAATGGTTGGGCTGCCTGTGTAGTCTCAGAAGTAATGGTTGGGCTGCCTGTGTAGTCTCAGAAGTAATGGTTGGGCTGCCTGTGTAGTCTCAGAAGTAATGGTTGGGCTGCCTGTGTAGTCTCAGAAGTAATGGTTGGGCTGCCTGTGTGGTCTTAGAAGTAATGGTTGGGCTGCCTGTGGCACAAGCGCAAGTCGGACGGATGTAGAAGCGCGAGCAGGCACAACAAAATGAAAACCGATTGATTGCGTCAATACTTTAATTACACACGCACTGAGATAGCGGCTCTTACGCTTGCGCGCGCTAGTTCGAACACAGGCAGCCCAACCATTGTTTCTGATGCTATAGCTACTAATGGGTGGAGGCTAAAAGGGATGCCTCAAAAGGACCTTATTAAATATTCATTTCCATGACGTCAGTCGACGTTCTCCGAAAGAGTTCTCGGGTTTCGTTTTTTTTATCGACTGATCGACGGGAATTTCGAGAACTGCATTATATTGAGCCAGGGACGTTAATGTTTTGGTAATAATAATGCGGGAAAGAGCAGGAATATCTAAATTTTAAAATAACTAAATCCCTGTGCTCATGGATTCGCTATGGACTACTTGAAAAATTGAACGACTCACTAGTTTGGCTATAGAAGAAACATATCAAGCTCTAATGCAGTTCGAAACCATCACAACGACTCGATTTTCTCAGTTTTATAGCAAATATTTTGGTAAACAAAAGAGATATTACAGGCGCGTTCCTGGGCGGCATTTTCAGCTTTAAGCGAGCAACCGAAAAGTGTTGAAGAACATCATAAGAGCGCAGATACCGAATGAGCTCGTCCCGGCCTGTATCCCTGGTGAGGTATACTTGAATCGGCTGTCAGTGTTCTGCAGGTGACTTGCAAGATCCGTTTTGGCGTGAAATTGCAGTAAGACGTAAAAGTTACTTTTAGGTTCAGCCTTCAGGGTGCCACGACGTACTGAGTGCCACATTTATTTGTTTCTCTTAGGATGTCATGGCATGATTTTTATTTACTACCGAGAAAAAAATCGAAATGAAATGCTCTTTGTAATTGCCAAGTTGAGAAATTGACACAAAAACAATACCGCACGCTGTCTAGACACGGTGTACGAGCAGGGTCTTTGAAGAGTTTCCGTTTAAAAAAATCCCTTTTGGAGGCAATTGTTTGGGAACTGACACAAGGGCGAACTTTTTCAGTTGAGGAAAAGTTGTTTTTTTCTTGTGTAGACATGGATAGTATAGAGTTTACTGGAGAGGAATCAATACGATTGAAATCGTAGGTTGTGACCCTCCCTATACGTGATTCTGAACATTGATAACAAATATTCTCCGATAAAAATTATCATACAGTGATAATCGATGATACTCATCACCCCATCATAATAAATAAAACCAACTTTCAGTACACTCAGAGCCAGCGATTGTGCATTTTGAGTTCACCATGTGTTCCGCCATATTGAATTTGATTCTTCGGGAAATGAGCTCGGGGGATTGTCGTACATTATCCGTAACGTCGTGAAATTGAATATTTAATGAGGTCCTTTTGAGGCATCCCTTTTAGCCTCCACCCTACTAATCTGGCTACTCAGAGGAGGTTGAGCGAGGCCCGCAAGGGATTGTGGACCAAAAAGTGATTTGTGCTCACTTGAGCTTGGTCGCGGTAGAGTGAGGATGTCTCAGTTCGTATATAATCGGCTCTCCCTTCTTCGCGTACCGTAAACCTTTATTGTAATCTGTGCTAGTTTCGTTCTATCGTATAGCTTCATTTTAACGTATAGCTAGGAGTTATTTCTATTGAATTACTGTGTCCGGTACGATCCGTATCGCGGTCCTTTGGCTTTGCATAATAATTAATATTAATGGATGCCATAACTGTGGAAACGTTTTGTGTTGATTTTCTTGAAACTTCTCAACTATTGTACCTACACTGTCAGTTTGTACATAATTGCACTATCAAATATTTGCCATTCATGACTTTGAAAGTAGTAGGCGGCCATGTCAGTTTTCCCCTCAAGCTTCGTGAACGACGAATTGTTCAGTTTGTTTCCAGACGGAGAGAAAGTCAGAGAACTGACTGAGAAAAGCTCTCCCTGTACTTATTATTCAAGTAATCACTTGTTATAATATCGAGGTAAGCAATGATATTTTATCATATTATCTGATTTGTTTTTTTTTTGGTCGAACATGTTAGCAAAGCTTAAAACCATTAAAGCTTGAATACTCAATCAATCCTCTCGTTTTTAAAAAGTTATTAAAAGGTGCATAACTTCTCTAAATAGATCTGTCGTTTTGTCATTGATTTCATTCAGTGTTTGCAGTAAGCTTTTTTTCCCCTTAGATGACGTATATATTTTTTGTTTATTGCATTCTAGGTTTTCTGGAATTCTACAGAGAGGGGGGTACTTGGTCTGTAAACCCTGACCCTATTCAAGACAGTCGGTAAAAAGTTGTCCCTATCTAAGACTCGAGAGAAATTCTCTACCCTATTTTAGACAGTTATTGACAACTTAGTGTCTAGTTGGTAGTAATCCTGTATATAGTAAGGCACTTTTTTTTTCAAAAACTGAAAATTACGATCCATGTCAGAATTACAGACCCTATTCAAGACAATTTAGGGTGAAATGCATACCCTATCTAACTAAGACCAAAAGCTCAAAAACCATACCCTATCCAGCAGCACATACCTGTACCCCCCCTGATGTCATTTTATATTAATAATATTCCATAACCTATAATAAAAATTATAATAATATTTACATATTTCTTTTGTTATGTTCATTACATGAGGCTTGTACTGCATTATGTACAATTGTGATGGACAATTTGTAGAGATTGTTATGCATAATTTTATGTACAGTAAACATCCAAGGTGAATGGTTTGGTGGCTGGCCCTTACCAACTTTGACATCTTCATCATTCACATAGTCAATTCTCTACTTTCTCATAGCACATAACAGGGGCGTAGGCAGGGGGAGGTCACAGGGTGCCTGTGACCCCCCTTCCTCTGGGTCTACTCTTTCAATTTATAAGTTTGAGGAGGGGAGGGGGGGGGGGGGGGGGGGATTGGTGGTGAACGATATGGAGTGTGCCCCCTGCATAATGCTTTGCGCCTTGGGGGGTAATACAAAAGAAAATGGTGAACATTGCATAATTACATGGTTGACAGAAAGCTCCCATTTTCTTTTGTATACCCCCCAAGGCGCAAAGCATTATGTGCTATGAGCCAATAGAGAATGCCATATTCTTCCTCTGCATATTCCAAAGTTGGGAATTTTGGTTTAAGAACTCTGATTACCTTGTCACAACAGGCAGCCCCTTAAATCAAAACCAGATAAATTATTTTAATTTCATGGATCAATAAATATATTGCCATACACTGGCTGCAGGTTATAATAATTACCGGATCGATTATATATTCCCTCCAGTTTGAGACACAGCTTTTGAGCATTGTTCCCAAAAGTATTCATTCTTGTGTGAATTGGCCACACATTGTTTTCAGAGTAGAGTTCCACATATTTGACAAGATCGTTCAATTCTTATAGTTGACCAAGGGCAAAACAATGCATAAAATACCATATATTGTTTCATTGAATTCTTGGATACATTATACCTCACTGCTACGTAAATGTAACACACGACAGTGATATAAAAACAGGACATATTATTAAGTTTTTACACTTTTTATATCGGAGTATCGTAAAACTTCACATCGCCACGAATTCAAAATGGCGAGTAAAAATGGCGCTGTTTGGCTAAGTTGTTGTCAAACTTCAACGGCGTATAACTTGCAAACGGTAAGAGGTGGGATGGGGTGGGATGGACTTTTCTGCATCACTGATTACTCATCTTTATATTGCAAATGTTTTTGTGTCTATAACTATGTTGGTTTAGCGATGATAAGAGGTCTTTTGTCTTCAGTCATTTCTACAAGTGTTGTGGCGACATTTTCATATCAATGAGTTCAATCAAGCATAAAACATGAAATACTTCCTTACCTGGTTTGAGATTCCATGGGTTCATGGCTTCGAGTCATTTCTCCTTGTTTACATCTTTTCTAAGCTTTAGATTGCGTTTTTCGTCCTATTTTACTGAAAAATACTTTGTATGTTTTTCCTTGCAATGAAAATTAAATTGCCGTGAACGCAGAAATACGGCAAATGTGATTGGTCGATTAAGTCACGTGATGAATGCTCAACCTCATCTGGCTACTAATAATAAATAAAAATATATTTGTATGCGCGCGTCTTTTTTTGATGGGTTTCTTGTGGTAGAGCGCGCGCGCGATACGTATTATATTGGGTTCCCTGTGCATAGAAATGTATGATGTTGGGATCCCTGTGCGCATCCCGCGCGTCCCGCAGTACATGTGTATATTGCCTGTGGTTCGAACGCCTCTTTAAATGATACACATTATTATTATTATTATAAAACCAGCCGGCTGTAAATGCAAGCCCAATACACGTATGTAAGCCTTATATCCCAGGACTGGAGAGGAGGATAGAGAGGGTTCATGATACACATTATTATTATTATTATATAAAACCAGCCGGCTGTAAATGCAAGCCCAATACACGTATGTAAGCCTTGTATCCCAGGACTGGAGAGGAGGATAGAGAGGGTTAATGATACACATTATTATTATTATTATAAAACCAGCCGGCTGTAAATGCAAGCCCAATACACGTATGTAAGCCTTATATCCCAGGACTGGAGAGGAGGATAGAGAGGGTTCATGATACACATTATTATTATTATTATAAAACCAGCCGGCTGTAAATGCAAGCCCAATACACGTATGTAAGCCTTATATCCCAGGACTGGAGAGGAGGATAGAGAGGGTTCATGATACACATTATTATTATTATTATAAAACCAGCCGGCTGTAAATGCAAGCCCAATACACGTATGTAAGCCTTATATCCCAGGACTGGAGAGGAGGATAGAGAGGGTTCATGATACATACTTGGACATGGCTCTCTGTTACAAGCGAATACCTCGACGTGAGGACCAATCACAGAACAGTTTAATCCACCAAAGCGAGGCAAAGGATTAGTACATTGCCGTCTACGCATGCGTACACCGCCTCCACATGTCTTGGTACAATCAGTGAAGACACCCCATTTGCTGTATCCACCATCAACTACAATAGAATAATATAGATAGATAAAGTACTCTGTGACGAAGTCCATGGTGCATTGCGTGCCTATAGAGTCGTTTTCGTTTGAGTGGGAAACCTACGGCACGGAGTTACGGTCACGGTACGGAATCGAAGACATTGTATTCAACCAATCACAGCGCGCGAAATCATTTCACAACCAATCAGAATGCTTGGATACCGCACGATGATGGCGCGATACGGTCACGGTACGGCACGATCCGTACCGTAGCTACTTCCCACTCATACGAAAACGACTCTAATAGAGTCCATTTACTGAGCGGTACTTGTCAGAATTCTTACTAAGCATCATGGGAATACCATAGCAACAACAAAATTACTTACTCAATGACAGGTTTAATCAAGGCTCACTTGTTTGTTTTGTTTTGAAATTTAAAAAAAAAGTTTGATTAATCTAAAGTAAAAACCTTTGGAGGAGAATTAATGAGGTAAGTTGTCTGCAAGCTTTGCAACGTAGCGTGCGTCCATTGTGTTATGGATTCCTGCGGGAGGCTACGAGGCGCATATAACTTTTATCATTCGTTTATATTACTTGAATAAATGTTTTTTTTAATTGTAATAAGGTCACAACCAAAACATATTTTTTTCTAGAAATTTTATATATTTTTTTCATTTTGACTGACACGTCAGCGTGCTGTCCATCGAGATTTTTACAATAACAGAGCGTCGCACGCTAATTAACCAATCAGATCGCGCGTTATATATTTTCATTTCAACCAATCAGTGCTCGCGTTATATTTTAGCTATAATGTTTCATTTATTGCCCAATCAACATATTAACATTCATGAAGTGTCGAAAAGGTTGTGGCAGACATTTTGGTTTAATTGTAAGAACTATCATGTGACAGAGAACAAGATAATAATTGTCATTATTCCCACAGTTGTATTATTGATGAAGATATAGGTGACTGTATTTCTGAATGAAAATACTTTAGAAAGTTGTCATTTTTGCAATGAATGTATGAAGCAGTGTATTTATCTCGTGACAGATCTTTTGATATTAAAATATGATCCATTGATAATCTTAATTTTGAGAATGACTGTGATGTTTTTAAACAGTTGAACAAATTAAAGAACCTCTCCCCCTTAATTAATTAGAGGTTGAACTCGATAAACTAATATGTGAATTAATTGTTGGAACTTTGCCACTGAATGAATGAATCATTACTGAAAAATAGAGAGATCAGAGAAAAGTACCTCAGCGAGTTTAAAAACCGGCGAAGAAATAATAATAATAATAATAATAATAATAATAATAATAATAATAATAATAATAATAATAATAATAATAATAATAATAATAATAATAATAATAATAATAATAATAATAATAATAATAATAATAATAATAATAATAATAATAATAATAACAATAACAATAACAATAATAATAGTGTTTTTTTTTAACGTATATAGAATTAAAGTCTCTATGCTTTTTACAAAATATACAAATATGGAAGAGTAAGAATCCTTAAGGTGACTCCAACATAATTGCGAGTGCATTCTGTGATTTTTTAAACTCGCTCGTATCGCATCAAAAACACTCGGATATTTCTGCATTTAACACATGTAATAACATAAACATGTAGGCTTTTAAGGGTGTATTCAAAATTTTATTTTTCAGTCGCGTTTGCCGTTACGGGCCGATTTTCTAACAGTGGTTTTTCATAATATTGTCCTCCTGTTCGCTCAAAAATCGTACGATTTCTACGAAACTTCAGATTCTTGTTAAATAGATTGTCATAATTTTGTCTGCCGGGTTTTAAAAAAATCTCTCGACTGCAAGTTGCGCGGCCTAAAAACTGACCATCAAAATTATGCCGCGCAACTTGCAGTCGAGAGATTTTTTTTAAACCCGGCAGACAAAATTATGACAATCTATTTAACAAGAATCTGAAGTTTCGTAGAAATCGTACGATTTTTGATCGAACAGGAGGACAATATTATGAAAAACCACTGTTAGAAAATCGGCCCGTAACGGCAAACGCGACTGAAAAATAAAATTTTGAATACACCCTTAAAAGCCTACATGTTTGAGATATTACATGTGTTAAATGCAGAAATATCCGAGTGTTTTTGACGCGATACGAGCGAGTTTAAAAAATCACAGAATGCACTCGCAATGCCAAATTGCTTATTATAGCGATATTCACAATGATTAATGACTATACACCGAATAAGAGTTATAAGAGTATATGTTTTTTAAGAACACGTGAGATATTATATTGAGCGCCAAAAACCAATAGGCTGGATAATGATCACAAATTTGAGCAATGCTAAAAGAGGTTTCGCAAAGAGTTTTAGTTATTTGTGATGGTTTTTAATCAGTAATTAATCCAATGTGAAACGTTGAATCGTTAAAACTGTTCAAAGTGATAAATGAAATCGAAACTGACCGTCCCGAAAAAGGCTCAGTATTTTTGGCGCTTTTTTTGCAGATAATACACGATGTTGACTATTTCTCTAAATGGCAATTTAATATTCTTCACTCCAAGGTTATGATTATTTACTTTCAAAAGATGACAGTATATTAATATGTTTCCATAACTCAACTGACGTTACAATATTCTTGTATTATTACATTCATCCTCATTCAAAACACCACAGACTACATGACACAGTTCAGTTACGGTTATTATAAGACGAGCAAGTTTTCTATGATAAGTTTTGCATTGACAATTAAGTTGTATTTGCTCTTCTGTAAACTGTAAAGGAAATCTGCTCGTCTGTAAAGGAAAACTTGACAAGATTTCCTTTACAGACGAGTAAATAAAATTTGTCAATGCAAAACATGTCATAGAAAACTTACTCGTATGTAACCGGCTTTCTTCTAGTTAAAGCGTTACCTTTTAGAAGATATTTGGCGACATGATTAGCCACATAGACACATGCACTAAATAGTAACAGGACAGTACAAACTTGCAGGACGGAAACTCTGGGCATCTTTTCCGACCAGTCACTGGTTCAATACCTTATATACAGTTTGCCGTTGGTTAGAGATTCTAAAGTTGGCTTGTGGAACAGCTTGGTTCAGTATGAAAGCAAGGGAAATAAATGATTTGGAAGCTAGCTCTAGGTTTCCCGGTCAATGCCTTGACGACCGCATTTTCTACGAAAGAATCATGGCCATGCATGATTATGGATTAAGCCACGTGATGTATTTATATCATTCAAGTTTTGTAGAGCCGTTTAAATTTAGTATCAGAAAACAAAACAAACAGCGGATATACGCAAGGTACACACCATGACAGATAATATAAATAAACCTAATTATTTCGGTAAGCGTCCGCGAGGGGTAACATCATCCCGATCCAGGGGGAGTATAGCAATAGTTACGGTACGGTTCGTGTCCAAGCATTCTGATTGGTTGAGCAATGATTTTGCGCGCTGTGATTGGTTGAATACAATGTTTTCGATTCCGTAACGTGACCGTAACCGTAACTCCGTACCGTAGGTTTCCCACTCATACGAATCTTGTCGTTATAGTTACATGGTTTATTTACTTGATATTCCGTTCACGTGCTAGCTAATTGATTCATGCATATGATAACAGATAGACTAGACTATCTAGCTAGTATACCCCTATAGTTTGTCGGCCATTAAGTTAATGAATATTTAAAAAAAAAAAAAGTTAACTATAACATAGATGCGGTGCATGGCTTGGCCTATTGAATTAAAATGATCGAGTGGCTTGTTGCCGAAATAATAATATTCATGAAAAAAATACTCGATTCTGATTGGCTAAGAGCAGTACAGCAGTTGAAAAGTAATCAGTTTGCACTGCAGTGGAAATTTTTTTTTTTCATGAATAATTTTTTTTTTTTTCATGAATATTATTAATTGGTAATCATACGATTTCTCGTTCAATTTGAAATAATTTGCACTCGTGTGTTTTTCAAAGATCTCAAATTGCACGAGCCCGTATGATACTCTTTGAAAAACACACTCGTGCAGATTATTTCATCATTGTAATTATAATTTAGATAGCGCTTTGAGCACTAGAAAAAGCGCTTTATAAATAATAAAGTATTATGATTTATTATTATTATTTCCAAATTGAACTCGAAACCGTACTGATTACCTCTACGAATCGTGTGCGACAGTAGTAAAGTTAGTCCAGATAAATCTTTATTCTTCGTTTGCACTTGACGTCACTCCCCTTGAGAATTAATTCTAAGATTTAGTTATGAATCCAGTGACTTGATTCTTGGCAGTGTTTTAGAGAATTGTGATATGAATTATTGTAGAAATTTCAGGTGGGCTCGATGTTTTGTGGCCGAGTTATCGAAGTTTGAATTTTGTCACGCAACTCTTACTTAGCGCTAGTCACGTCTCTGAAAAGTCGTGGAAAACAACAAATTTGTACCGTCTGATATAGATATTTTTTTGTTATAAATGTTACAGCAATAAAAAAATTGTGAGTGTAAAAAGAAATGAATGATAATACTGTTAGTTCAGAGCGAGGTGGACCCATTTTACAAAATGTCATTTTGTTAACATGTACGAAGTCAGGTTCCAGCTCGTCCAATGAGGGGCAGAGACAAATGGACTTTGACACTTGGTATTTGCGTTTCGGTCTTTTCCTGAGCGCTGTTCTTTCAACAGCTCACTCACTCACTCAGTGAAAGTGTAGTGTCTGAACTCATAGGCATACAGTTGTGTCTAGCTTGAGCACCCTCTCAACCAATTAAAGTAATTCACTGCATTTGAAAATGACCCGATGCAAACACAATGAAGTATGACACGTAGAACTACTGTATTTTCCATTTCTTCGGTGCTTCTATACTTGTTCTATAACGCCCATTTTCACCTGACCCCCCTGGTCGCTAGTACAAACCAGGCCTAACGAGTCAAGAGTATGGCTTCAATATGGTTTTCATTACCGTATCATAGCAACGTCTTCAATTCAGCATAGAATGACACGTCGCGTATATATCCCAGTCCTTCAATTCCCGTCTCTCCCGTAGCTGCAGGATTTGAAGATACAGTGGAACCCCTTTATAACGGACACCGAAGGGACCAGAAAAAGTGTCCGTTATAACGGAGTTTCTTACAGATTACGTCACTCTTTATTGAATTTATTAATAGAAACCTCTAATAAGCATACACATCAATAACGCAACATTTGAAACGTCTCAAATGAAAACAAACATAAAACCTTGATAATACAAGGGAAACTTTGTTCTTTTTCTAACAATATATTCATTTCCATTCGTCTCTAATCAGGAATAATTCTTCACGAACAATGGTGTGACGAAAGATTGTACTCAGACTGTCCGTTATAACGGGGTTGAATTTGTATTAAATTTTGCTGTTCGGGCTGTAAAAAAGTGTCCGTTGTCCATATTATAACAGGTGTCCCGTTATAACGGGGTCTTTTTTTTTACAGAAAATGTATCACCTTTCCGCCGGGACCTATAAAACTGTCCGTTATACCGGGGTGTCCGTTAGGCGGGATTCCACTGTAGTATATAAGTAATAAATTAAATTATTATTATTATCGCCGAGATTCGCTGAACATGCTAAAGTTAGTAAAAGTGGAAAGTTTGAAGGGAAGTAAGTAAATAGGGCAATAGCTACAGGCATTCAAACTTTGCCTTTTTTGTATGGAAATGTATGTTGGAGGGCCAAATTTTACTACCTGTGGACACAAAAGTGGTGGGGCTATAGCCCTACCAGCCCCTCCCCTCCGCGGGCCGAGAATGTCTTTGTTATTGGATTACTGTACACATCACATGCCGAACAGAACCTTGTGTTTCCGGAAAGTAAAAAGGTTGAGGATGATCGCCGGCAAACCTCGAAAAACACCCTGAAAATCAATACCAAACCATGAAAAATTCCCACCCTACCTCATGGTCTGAAAATCACCCTAAAAATACCATCGGATCGCTTCCGGGATACCGCTATTCAAGACGGAACGCACTTGCTCCAAGTTGCATACCCTAAACAATACAAGCTCTTAAAAAATGAATTTCGCTTGACCAACAACAAAACTATCTTTACATTATTCACTCGAGATATACATGTGGTCAGTTTGGAAAGTGTTTTATGCAACCCATCATCTATTTCATATCGACAAGCTTTTGCTCTTTGACGTAACGTGGATAAATAAACGATTGATTGATCGACTTATCGAATCAACCCACAATGGTCATCTTGTATGTCAGGTCTGCACAAAAGTCTATTGCCGTTCTCTGTATTGTTTTTACATAAAAAACAATAGCCACGACAAGTTGTGCAGCTATTCACGAAGACCTTGCCATCTTGGAATAACATTTTGTGAGCATCGTTTTGTGGGTCTTTTGTGGCCAATGTGATGAGGTTTCAATAATGTTATAACATAATGTTATACATGCAGAGAATATATCATTTTGGGCCCCTGTGGTACTATGTACAGTGCCAGAAGAAACAGTTGGTTTGCGTGTGTTCAGGAGGAATCACACATATAGCTAATTGCATAATCGTTGCCGGGTTGAAAATCATGAAAGCTATGACCAAAAGGAATTCTGGGAAATTAAAACTCTCAAATAACACCGTCAAATGATCGACCTTTTCATCCAGACTTGTAGGATCTTAGTTAAATAGCTCATATACCTTCAAAACTACGAGAAAATTAAATATATCTGTATGTAATGCGGGTCATGAACTGATTTCCCATCCATCTTTGCGGTCTCAGCTTCTATGATTTATGATTTTCAACCCGACAACGATTATGCAATTAGCTATATACATGTAAGTAATAATAAGTAATATGACAGTACAAATTTACAGGATGGAAACTCTGGGCATATTTCCTGATCAGTCACTGGTTCTATACCTTATATACAGTTTGCCTTGGGTTAGAGATTCTAAAGATGACTTGTGGAACAGCTTGGTCATATGAAAGCCAGGAAAATAAATGATATGACGGATGGAAGCTAGGTTTTCACACATGCTAGTGTCTACAAGTAGCAAAGCTGTCAAAGTTCATAGCTGTATCTTGTTGAGAACTCTGGATACAACTAGTGTCCTATAACTGTGCTAAAGTAATATAATATTTATATGTTGTGGTTGTTGCATTCTAACATAGTACAGCTGTAGTAGAATAGTAATATAAATTATTATTTGTAGTGTGGTTTGTTTGAGCGAGGTCGAGCTGAGGACGTTCTGCCACGCTGGGCAGCTGCTTGTTGCTGTATTTGGAATGCCATCGGGTGGATTTTGAAGCCAAACAACCTATAATCAGTGTGCAATACACATATTATTGCATTGTCTTAACATCTACCAATAGCAATCATTTTTTTATTTATTTTATTTTATGCAGCTACATGTACATGTACTGCTCCCCCTCCCCCCTAAAGGAGAAATTTGTGAGAGTACTAGAGGAAGTGAGTGGCAGATAGGTATACTGGCTGTCCTTCATTGCCTTGTGATATGATCATATATGTAGCTGGCAAAATGGCAATGCAAATGTTACATACTACAAAGTTTTAAATCTGTTGTTGGCTGAGAAACAGGTACCAATTTTGGTGACTAATTACACAACATTTAAATGACCATATAGCAGGCTGTACTAACCTGGGTACAAAGCTGTTTGCTGGACGTTTTGGTCTGTATTCAGGATGAACCATAAACAGCATGTGTGGGAACCCTGTGCCAAAATACGCACCATCCGTGTGGTGATGCCTGGATGACTTGGGTGTGTATGCGTCCATGCATTTGGGACAGTATAGCTTAACCATTGCCTCCCCTGGGACGTCAGATAATCCTAACATCGACAACCATACAAAAAGTCAGTATTATTCCATGTGCCTTTAGTTCAAAAGTAGGTGGATCTAACTTGTGTACCAGTTGCATAGAAATGGCACGGCACGATGTGCTTCAGCATTTGGACTTGCCGATGCAGAGTAAGGAGAATAAAAATAAAAATAAAGTGGCTGGTGAAATGCAAGGGTTGCTGGCTTCATGTTCTGGCAAATGTTTTAGCTATTTCAAAAAAGGTTGGTGAAGGTTCTGTTGCATCTTGCATACCAAGTCCGAAATGCACTATGGGCGATGTGAATGGAATCAGCGAAAGATCACAACAATATGGACTCTGAGAATTTTCCCAAACTTTGTGTTCGCAATATGGAGCCGGCATATTTTCTTCTGTATGTGCATGCTGACATTATTTACATATGATCCACAATACATTTCGGGCTTGGTACACATGTATGCAAGATGCAACAAAACCTTCACCAACCTTTGTACTGCATTAACTGGACATACCTATTGGTAATGCAGGTTGATTTTCACAATAAACTCGACTACAGTGACCAAAATCTCCATTTTGGTATTTTTCAAGCTGTTGACAAAAAACGCCACCATATAAGGGATTTGATGTTAAATTAGAGTCATTTTCATGAGTGAAAAACATACACAAATGTATGGCACAGAGTTATGGTCATGGTATGGAATACATCTATTCAACCAATCACAGCGTGCAAATTCATTGCTCAACCAATCAGCATGCTTTGACATGGCACGGTCACAGCACGTCACAGGTTTCTACCTTGCTACATGTACATGTATTTAAAACCCTGCTATACCGATAGTTCATCTTCATGTACTGTACATACACAATGTACATGTACATGTGTGTATCGTGAGGGGTTCAAAGGGTTTATTTATTTCCACATACAATGTAGTATGATTACAAATAATAATTATAATAATAATGTTAATAATGAGTACATGTACATGTATATGAATAGGCGGAGGTCAAACTACAGTGTAGATGTATACTACAGTAGTTAACTTGTTAACGTATAAAGATGCACATGCACTGTACACTGTACTATACAATAATAATCTATATTTGCCTCACCATCTGAGCTAATCCTCTGTTTGTCAAGATATATCTAGCATGTATCAGACCATATAGCATTTCAGCAGCTTGTTCTATCAGGTCACTCTGATTAGGATTGTCTTCAAGCTCATCATCTACAGGTACATGTACATACAATAAATCCATTAAGAATTGAATAGAACAGAATGGAAGAGAAGAGAAACGAAAAATGGGGAAAGAGGACAACACAAGACAAGGGAAAACAGAAGATAAGAGGAGATGAGAAAAGAGTAGAGAGAGGAGGAGGGGATGGGAGGAGAGATAAACAGATGAAATGAGAATAAAAGAGAAAGGAATGGGGCAGGATGAGAGGGAATTGAATGAACAGAAAATAGGAGTACATAAAATGGAACAGCAAGTAGGGTAGGACAGGTACATTGTTGTACTACATATAGAAGGGAACACTTACCAGGTTCCATGTCTAGAATCATATCTAGTGCCTGTCTGTAGTGTGGTACTTGTTCATTTAGTCCCGTCAAGTTAAACTTGTCTTGAATATAATCTTCATCAACCTACAACCATTTGTTGGTATATGCATTACATGTAAGAACCATGCAAACAAATGATTGGTTTAGTTTATACTTTCAAATACCAACTATTTTGAAAAAGCTTATAAATGTCATGATTTATTTTCATGATCTTGTGTAATAATAATAATAATAATAATAATAAATAATAATAATAATAATAAACTTTATTAATGTGTCTTAATTAGTTAGCTTACATTTAATAGTATTCTAATTGGGGACACCTATCTAGAAAAATTGAACTAAAAATGTACAAAATATAATAAAACAAATACAGTTTTACATATAAATTACAATGTAAATTGTTGCGTAGTACATGTTATAGTTCATAAAGTCTGTGCGAATAAAGACGAGACAAGATCCAGGTGGGTTTGAATTGGTGACTTGCTAGACTTTTATACTAACCAGGTGCTCTAACCACTGTGAGTTTTGTATGCATGACTGCTAGGGTTTTCTTTTGAAAATTTAATTGGTACACGTAATTGAATTTAATCTAGACAGCAAATAACATGTGTCCAATTAGCCAAACAATTCACACATGCTAAATATTTAACTCGTAGATTATATACAGTATTCTATTTCATGGTACAATTCTGCACACTTGCATGTACATTGTACCAGTACATGGATATATGAAATAAATTTAAATGTAGTATGACTTGTATGCATTCAAATATTATGTAAAAGTAGGCCAAAACATGCATATATAATGCATAGATACACCTATTTTTTTTTTAAAAACATAATATTATATAACGGATGATCAGAAATGGATGATTTGAAACGTTTTCCTCCACCACTACATTGCATTTGAATACCAACAGTCATTTCAAGCTTGATTTTCATTTTTGTGAAAACCTTTCAGGATTTTTTTTTTCAAAATACAATGTAACAATTATTTCTCTTTATCTGAGATCAGCTATTTCAGATCACCTGCTATAATCTAATTAAAACATCTTATATTCATTGGAATGAACGTACGAATAATTTTGAACAGTCTATATCAGATCTTTTACTATTTTCATAATAAATAAATATGAAATACATGTATCTTGTTATGTTCAATTATTATAGTACCATAGGAACCTACATTGTATAGTCCCAGAAACAATGAAAACGGCACAGGTAAAAGTAAGGCCCATAGGAGTGGCTTTGCACGACGAGAAAGGAAATGTCTGTAAGGAGACTATTTACATGTACACTAGATTTAATCAGAACTGTTATGACTTTGTATTGAGCCAAATGTTGAATATTTTCCCTTCCTTCACAAGTTGACAGGCTTAAAGACACAATATGTTGTTTTTAAATTAGGTTAAAGTCTGTATAGATCTGTGAATGCTTTAGTGTGATAGAAGGATTGAATGATATACAAAATGTGTACATGTACATGTATATATATATATATGTACCTTTTTGACATCTGCAGTGACAGTATATATTGTACATGTATGTGTGTGGACAAAATTATCGGGACATGTACATGTATTGCTATGCAGCATTTTATAGTTCAATTGCTTCGCGACTTAGCCAATCTGCAGCTTAGCTACTTGTGCATATATAAACAATTATGTACTTTGCAAGTCCATTTACAATCCATTTGAATGGTTCAAAACAGCAATTTTCAACTAAGCTGTTAGGTGTTTGAGCTCGGGTAGTTTTATGTGAGCCCTTCGACACTTTCCTAATCCTGCCACAATCAATATATGCATGTACAGTTATGTACAGTGTACCTACATTATATTCTATAAACTTCACATACAGTCTGAACCACATGGGGGAAGTAACTGCTAATTAATCACACCTGAGAACCTGAAATATGTGTGTGGAATTCCAGCACTACTGTTACTATTTTGATTTCATGGATTATCAAATACGTTATGTTCAGTTACTAAAATCCCCATTATTGTTTTAGTTTACCCAGCACATTTAAGGCTGACATTAATCAATTCTAGCATATATGCGAATACAAGGGCTGTTTGTGGAGAACGCCTATACATTCAAGGAAAGGGTGTGTAAAACAGACGCTCTGGAAGTTTGTTATGGGTGTTTTTTTTTATTTTAGTCGTACTCAAATTCGTAGGCTTTGTCTGGCTGCGCTTTTTGTGCCTATATGACGTCTGGCCTTCACAAAAAGCAACCTTAAAACCTAAATGAACCTTCAACTAATTAGAGTACAACAGCAAATGTTTACCTCGCAGAAGAACTCGTTTCCACGGAGCCCACAAAACCAAGAAATCCACGACACTTCCTCTGAACTGCTCATGTTTAGAACGGGATTTCTTCAACCTTGAACAAATTCTACGAGCTACAAAAGAAGCAGAGCAACCCACTGAGGGTTAGTGCATGAGGATAGCTGTATGTAGTTCGTCGTTCAAGACAAAAGCAGCAAAAAGTTTGTTACTGCTCAGAAACTCCAAACATGTGAGAGCGACGACCAACTTTTAGCCACGTTTTGACGAGCACGGACGCCGTTTGAAGCAGTTTAGAAGTCATATTTAGAGATGTTAATACTTACTCTTTGACTGGGACGAGTTGGGATATTATGTAAGCCTAGTTGTGGTAACAGATGATAAGTTGTTCATCAAGTTTTCATGTTGGATGATTCTCCAGATAATTCCTTCCCGGTAAACGGTAATGCGCATGACATCGACAGCAGCCGCTGACCGACCCAGCAGATCTCCCAAACTACCGCATTTTGCAACATTTGTAAAATACGGACCACACTCACTGCTTCTCAGCGTTCCCATTTTTTTAAATAATTATATCAATCTTCCTTTTCGTTGTTCAGAGGGATACACGATTAATCAACGGCTCATCGGTTAACTTGCATTTTGTTATTCATCTTTTAATCTTTTAATTGATGAATGGTCAGACACTCAGGACCTGAGATGGATCAACGACAGAGAACTACGCAAGAAGAAGCGAACTAGAATGGCCGGCGCACGGTTATTTATGGCCATTTTTATTTTATTTCCGCATCGCGTAATCAGTTAGTCTAGCTCCTTCGCAGCCGTTTTTATAAGTTCCGTCACGTAACGCTCTCGAAACTAAGAACGGGTGCATAGGAGACTATAGCCTGCGAATACAGCCGCTTTTTTACGCTCGCCACCTATAAACATGGAACCACCCAAAACCACCCACAACCAGCTCTTATTATAAACGATGCTGAATTGCGTGACACAAGTGTGTAACGGCAAACGTTTTTTGGATTGCAGTTCTTTGTTGGGCCCTTTGGGAGTAAGTATAGTAATTTCAGATACTGTCTTGTATTATCACGTTTTTGACGTGAGTTTTGGGATGACCAATCAGCTGAAAGTACGATTTTAATAGCCGTGGACAGCAACCGGAAGTAAATACTCGTACTTCGGTGTGTTTCGTGAGATACATGTACTTTGCGTGATTTGCATACTTTCAAGTTTTTAATTTCATTTTGGAAAAAAATAGCCCTTAGAGATGACATGGCATTGCTACAAAAATGTTACATGTAGCTGCTGTACATTGAGAAGTAAGCATTTATAGCTTTCCAAAATCGAAAATATACAAAGTATATAAAGCTAAGTTTGTTTTCTGACAATTCGTTTTAATTCATCCGGGAGTAGTGTACATTATTTTCACATCGGCATTAAATTCCATCTCAGTTTTATAGGTGGTTTTGGATGGTTTTGGGTGGTTTTGGGTGGTTTTGGATGGTTTTGGATGGTTTTGGGTGGTTTTGGATGGTTTTGGATGGTTTTGGATGTTTTTGGGTGGTTTTGGATGGTTTTGGATGGTTTTGGGTGGTTTTGGGTGGTTTTGGGTGGTTTTGGATGGTTTTGGATGGTTCCATGTTTTAGTCACTACCCAGCCAGTCTTATTTTTTTTCACGTTGCAGTTATAGATTTCCTTAACCTTTGAGTTAATTATAAATTAGTCGGTTTTATTTCATTTGCAGTACATACAATGATACTTGATCGAGTTTCACTTTGACAATAAAGTAAAATTTTCTTTCTTCACAAAGAGAACTCACATTGACTTTGCCCCAAATTAACTAAACTGACAACCATTTTCTACATTTATAGCCATTTTCTTTGGTATATTTTTGAACTGATACAAATCTCTGTGCTTCACTTACTATTTCTGATTGAAATTTACAAAAATTGCATTATGTCCGACGTAAAATTATGTGTATGTAAATGTACATTGCACCTCTTCTTTTTTACCTACCTACATGTATACACCTGTTTCAAAAAAGGTTGTCGAGGACATCAGTTCATAGGCAGTAGCCTATACGTCGTTCCAAGACCGAACTGCATTATGGTAGCAGATTGAATTGACAAAAAGGCATGAAAGGCTGTATGATATCGTACCTATTTCCATTTCAACGGACCAAGACACAGTTTGAATCAAATTTAATGAAATATTTCTGACATACATGCCATTCAAGCTGTTACCATAATGCAGTTCGGTCTTGGAACGACGTATAACCTATTGCTTATTGACTGATGTCCTCGACAACTGACGGATCTTGTAAAATTAAAAATAAATTAAAAAATAATTAAAACGACTTATTTTACATATAAATATATGTCCTATAATCTTCAAAGTTGTAGATTTGTATAATCAAGTATACATGTTCCTTGATTCCCCCCCCCCCCCCCCCGACCCCCCCCCCCCGTACGACACATGAACCGTCAGGAAATCAAGCCATATACATGTCTGTAGGTCAAAAAGGCATCAACTACGAGTGCAAATGCATTATTTGTAGTGTGGTTTGTTTGAGCGTGGTCTAGATGTGGTTGATCTGCTGCGCTGGGCGGCAGCTACGGCGGCCGCTTGCTGCTGCATTTGGAATGCCATTGGATGGATTTTAAAGCCATACAACCTGAAATAGGTTTAAAGGAGTATTCAATCAATGAGTGAATGTATTGTTATATTATTATATTTACTCCCATAAATTTAGGATAGGGTGTACCACTGAGTCTCTGGACTTGTTCCAGACAAAATAAAGATAATTTTGCGACCATCTTCCGGCTGTTTCTCGGTGTTGCAGATCACCAGATGACGTCATAATTCTTAATTCTTGCACATATTCTGTTGCATTTCTCGGTGTATATCGGATTTATATATAGTTTACTATGGGTACGGCAGTGACAAATGGACACATTTTCAAGGTACGATGTCTTGCACTGACACGCTGACAAACTGACAGATTCTGTCAGCAAACTGTCAGCTGACAAACTGACAAGATTTTCAAGCTACGATATCCTGCCTTGCACTGACACGCTGACAAACTGACACATTCTGTCAGCAAACTGTCAGCTGACAAACTGACAAGATTTTCAAGCTACGATATCCCGCCTTGCACTGACACGCTGACACGCTGACAAACTGACACATTCTGTCAGCAAACTGTCAGCTGACAAACTGACAGATTCTGTCAGCAAACTGTCAGCTGACAAACTGAAAAGATTTTCAAGCTACGATATCCCGCCTTGCACTGACACGCTGACAAACTGACACATTCTGTCAGCAAACTGTCAGCTGACAAACTGACAAGATTTTCAAGCTACGATATCCCGCCTTGCACTGACACGCTGACACGCTGACAAACTGACACATTCTGTCAGCAAACTGTCAGCTGACAAACTGACAGATTCTGTCAGCAAACTGTCAGCTGACAAACTGAAAAGATTTTCAAGCTACGATATCCGGCCTTGCACTGACACGCTGACACATTCTGTCAGTAAACTGTCAGCACCGACAAACTGACAGAAAATTATTATTTTAGTTTTAATAATTCTATGAATTAGTTTCGTAGCATGAAACTTGACGTACCATGCAATAAATATTGACAAATAACGCAATGTCTATGTATTCTGTGGACACATTTAGAGTATATTTTAAATACCGCTCAAAAGTACCGCTCAAAAGTAACTTACCAGGTCTCGTATCGTTTCTCGCGATACGAGTTGATCGTATCGCGAGAAAACTGGTTTACGGTATCGGGAGAGGAGTTGATCGTATCGCGAGAAAAGTTTATCGTATCGTATCGCGAGAGGAGTTTATCGTATCGCGATCGAGACGAATTCGTATCGCGATATGATAAACTCGCATCGCAATGCTTAATCTGCAATGTACATTTTTGCGGCCGAAACTACGACCGATAGACTTGTTGTCTACTAAACCGAGTGGTTGAGAGACTTCGCAAACTTCACAGCCAAATAGCATAAATAACAAAAGAAAAACTACGCTAATTGATTAAATGTACAGTTATAATATGCCTGGTTCGTTTAGATGATGATTATATAGCGACAATTAATATGAACTATATTCTTGGTGGGCACTGCTGTAAATGCAAGTTCCTCGGCTGTATGTAATAAAACCAATTGAAGTTCTTCTGAAAGAGAGATAAATCAATACTGTACTGCCAACATGGCGGACCAAAATCACGTTAATATTCAGGGGCGTAGCCAGGATTTTTCCGGCGTGACGCAAAATTGTGAAATTCACGAAATATATACACTTCGCCAGAAGTACATAACTAGTTATGTACTTTTGACTTCACTCAATTTAGCACCTACTATTCCTTCTATAATTTCGGTTCGATGCAATTGTTGGGAGGCACATATCTGACTAGCGGCGAAGTCGCGAGCTGCTAGGGGGGATCGGGGGCATGTCCCCCGAAAATTTTTGAGGCATAGGGTCTCTGAAATAGCATTTCCTGCCTTCTGAAAATAGTTTCCATACATATCTTACCAACTTCTACTTTATTTTACGAATTAACTCCGAATAATTATATGCTTGAAAAAGCCCAATTTAATAAAATAAAAAAAACTTGCTTGTTTCTTTGGCTTTTTTCTTTTTCTTTTCACTTTTTCTTTTTTCTAAAAGAAGCTGCTTGTTTTATTCAACAAATTTTCGAGTGACGCATTTGCGTCCTTGCGTCCGGCTAGCTACGCCCCTGATATTTTACATCATTCTTTGGTTTTAGTGATTTACCTATGAACTAAATCTTTAATCTTTAAACGTTAATGCTGCCATTTAGCTGTGGCTAATCCCGGCAGGAGGGGCGGCGGCCCCGAGATAACACAACAATGTTACAAAAATTATCAAAGTAATAGGTAAATAGTATATCAATAGTTTACAAAGAAGCATCACACTGCGATTACGTACAGACATTGCTGAGACTTTGAATATTTTAGTGTCACTAGAGGTTACAACAGATACAGGTAAACAGTTCCAGATGGGTATGGTGCGAACAAAGAAAGAGTGTCTATAAGCATTAACAGTAAAACGACCTTATCATCTCCAAAATATAATCTAGGCAGTTTTCCCCAAACCCGGGATACGCGAGGTCATGCGAGATTGCGTGACAGAATTCAGTAAATCGAAAACCATACAAGGGAATCGTCTGGAATTTGGCGAAAAAAACACATGCAGAATCAATCATGAATACTAATACTAATAATGAGTGCTGACTGCACAAACGGTACCTCACATATGAATAATACGTACCTGATTTGATGTTGGTCGATTTAATCGTTGAGTAAATCCTTATAACTCGATCAAGGCCACCATGTGTAGTTGCATGCTATAATGCTTGTTGTAAATGTTGTTTAAAGTGCCTATAACCCCTGTGAGATTGTTTTAAAATTATATTCAATATAAGCTGAATAGTTGGTGGGTTCAGTATTTTGTGATTTGAACCTTGCGTTTATGAGTTATAGAGGTTTGAAATCTCAATATGCAAATTTGATGACGTCTACTAAGACTTCATTTATTATACAAAAACGCCCTTGTGCTGATTATTGACATTTGAAAACTTACATAATATTTTCACAGTCTTTATAAATGATTTTATAACTTTTTCCCCATTTCAAAATATAAGCTCTTCTTGAAAAAGTCTACATAAGTTATTGCAAATTCCTGGGTTGACGTCATCAAATTTGCATATTGAGATTTCAAACCTCTATATAACTCATAAACGCAAGGTTCAAATCACAAAATACTGAACCCACCAACTATTCAGCTTATATTGAATAGATTTTTGAAAGAATCTCACAGGGGTTAGTTGCACCTTTAAAAAAAACTAAATACTATTGAGAATCTTCTTGCTACAGTATTTAAAATATACTCTAAATGTGTCCACAGAATACATAGACATTGCGTTATTTGTCAATATTTATTGCATGGTACGTCAAGTTTCATGCTACGGAACTAATTCATAGAATTATTAAAACTAAAATAATAATTTTCTGTCAGTTTGTCGGTGCTGACAGTTTGCTGACAGAATGTGTCAGTTTGTCAGCGTGTCAGTGCAAGGGATATCGTAGCTTGAAAATCTTGTCAGTTTGTCAGCTGACAGTTTGCTGACAGAATCTGTCAGTTTGTCAGCTGGCAGTTTGCTAGCTGGCAGTTTGCTGACAGAATCTGTCAGTTTGTCAGCTGACAGTTTGCTGACAGAATCTGTCAGTTTGTCAGCTGACAGTTTGCTGACAGAATCTGTCAGTTTGTCAGCTGACAGTTTGCTGACAGAATGTGTCAGTTTGTCAGCGTGTCAGTACAAGGCAGGATATCGTAGCTTGAAAATCTTGTCAGTTTGTCAGCTGACAGTTTGCTGACAGAATCTGTCAGTTTATCAGCTGACAGTTTGCTGACAGAATGTGTCAGTTTGTCAGCGTGTCAGTGCAAGGCAGGATATCGTAGCTTGAAAATCTTGTCAGTTTGTCAGCTGACAGTTTGCTGACAGAATGTGTCAGCGTGTCAGCGTGTCAGTGCAGTGCAAGGCAGGTCAGGATATCGTAGCTTGAAAATCTTGTCAGTTTGTCAGCTGACAGTTTGCTGACAGAATGTGTCAGTTTGTCAGCGTGTCAGCGTGTCAGTGCAAGGCCGGATATCGTAGCTTGAAAATCTTGTCAGTTTGTCAGCTGACAGTTTGCTGACAGAATCTGTCAGTTTATCAGCTGACAGTTTGCTGACAGAATGTGTCAGTTTGTCAGCGTGTCAGTGCAAGGCAGGATATCGTAGCTTGAAAATCTTGTCAGTTTGTCAGCTGACAGTTTGCTGACAGAATCTGTCAGTTTGTCAGCGTGTCAGTGCAAGACATCGTACCTTGAAAATGTGTCCATTTGTCACTGCCGTACCCATAGTAAACTATATATAAATCCGATATACACCGAGAAATGCAACAGAATATGTGCAAGAATTAAGAATTATGACGTCATCTGGTGATCTGCAACACTGAGAAACAGCCCATCTTCCAGACAAAAATGGTGAAAATAGGTACCCTGTTCTAGACTAAAAACATAACTAAAGTGTCATTTTGCAGTGGTAGACTTGATCGTGAATAATCGAGGACACTATGGAAAAAACCACCCCCTGAAGTGTGAATGACTTGTGATCAAGTTACAGGTACCTCGATCAAAATCTAAGTTCTCCTTCATACTCTTTGAATTCAAAAAGAGAATTTGGATTTTGATAACAAGTCACTGATACTGTTCTTGCAAGGACCTATTCAATTGAATGGCTCCATGCAAGAACAATGTAAGTGAACTCTGATCAAAATCTAAATTCTCCTCGAGATTCTTTGAATTTCAAAGGAGAATTTGAGCTTTGATCACAAGTCACTGATACTGTTCTTGCAAGGACCCCTTCAATTCTAAATTCTCTTCCTGAATTCAAAGAGTTTTGAACAGAGATCACTTACACTGTTATTACATCCTTCAATTACAATAGAGTCATTTTCGTATGAGTGGGAAGTAGTTAAGGTACGTAGTAGTTAAGGTACGGTTAATTGTGCCATGCGGCAACTGCTCCATGCCATGATCATGTTGTTTCCAAGCATTCTGATTGTTTGAGCATTGATGTTGCACACTGTGATTGGTTGAATTTATGTCTTTGTTTCTGTACCGTGACCATAACTCAGTGCCGTAGGTCTCCCACTCATACGTACATGTAACTAACCTGGGTACAAAGTGATTTGCTGGACGTTTTGGTCTGTAGTCAGGATGAACCATGAACAGCATATGTGGGAATCCTGACCCAAAATACGCACCATCTGTGTGGTGATGCCTGGACGACTTGGGTGTGTAAATATCCATGCATTTAGGACAGTATAACTTTACCATGGACTCCCCTGGGACATCTGACAAGCCTAATAAAGACAACAAAGACCAAAGGAATTGTTTTCTGCTAATTTGTCCCATCGTTTTTGTTGTTCTTTATTCAAATAGATTGGATTGTTTCTTGGCTTGGAATCAATAAACTACATTTTTTTCTAGTTTATTGTTTCAGGACAATAATATTAATATTGGCTCTGGGAAAAAAAATAACATTCATCAGTATACATGTAGTTACTTTAGAACTAATCAAAGAACAACTAGAGTTTACATGTACCCTGATAGCTAGAGTCACTCAATTCAAAGAGACAGTTATGTACACTGCTATAATGACAGCTCCATGTAGATATACATCATTGTATATTAGGATTCATATAATATTATATCTTATTTTATTTATTTTTTCTACATTGTAATTATTTTTAAATAGTGACATTGTAAGTGCTATAAATAATGAACTTTAGGGTTATCAAACGGTCAAAGCAAGACTTTGCGAGACTCAGAGACAAGGCATATTTTTGCAAGCCCGAGACGCTTTTTCACCGATTTCCTTTGTTTTCAAAATTCGAGATTCTGGGAAGGCTTTTTGCGAAAAAACAAGACTTCGAGACCCACGAAATTTGACTGAAATTTTGCGAGACTTTTTGCTGGGACCATTCGACATCCCTAACTTTAGGAAATAGCACTATATACGGTAATTATTATTATTGTTATTATTATGAAATTATCTGAGATAACATGTAAAAAGTACTACCTACCTATTGGCAACACAGGTTGATTTTCACAATAAACTCTACTGCAATGACCAAAATCTCCATTCTGGTGCTTTTCAAGCTGTCAATAAAAAATTACATGTTTAGGAACGAACTTGACAACTTTGACTATAAGATAAAATGATCAATCTATAAAAATCTATATTATTATTATTATTATTATTATAAACTTGTATACAGGAATTAAGGAAGGAAAAGTGGATAGCCTTTTATAAGACACTCACTATTAAAAATGAACAATATTTAGATCTGAGCTGTGCTCCGTGGTCAGACATGGGTCGTATGGTGACAGCATAGTGCAACTTTATATGCCTTCGACTTGGCCACGTTGAGCTTCGTCCTTTGTAAATCAGCCGCCGACTGCCAAGGAAGGATGATTAGCTCCCCAAATTAATAATATTATTATTATTATTAATTCCAAACTCCTGTCTCACATGTTATTGAGAGAGTTGGCTAGCTTCATGTATGGAGATGTGCATACTCTACAATACAATAATAATCTATATTTGCCTCACCATCTGAGCTAATCCTCTGTTTGACAAGATATATCTAGCATGTATCAGACCATATAGCATTTCAGCAGCTTGTTCTATCAGGTCACTTTGATTAGGATTGTCTTCAAGCTCATCATCTACATTGTCATACAATAAATCAATTAGCATAGAATAGAATAAAATGGCAAGGAAGAAACAAGAGAAGAATGAAATGGAAGAGCTCAGGGTGGATTAGAATGAAAGGAAATACAAGTGGAATTGAAATGAATGAATGAATGAAAGGGAATAGAATGCAACATGCAATGAAATGAAATGAAAATATGAAGACTGGACGGGAGAGAAGATGGTGAAAACAAAGAAGGGGATAAAATAAATGTAGAAGAGTTTACTATAGAACAGGACTGGGCAAGAACACAATAGGGTCATAGGTACATTGTGTAGTATAAACACTATACTTAATGTTCGCTGTAAACATTGACATCACATCGACTTTGTAATGTTAATTTGCCAACCATGATGTCAATAGCTCTTCACAAGTTGCTTTATTTCATCAGCCAATCGATCTCTGGTTGGCACATTACATGTACTTAACAATGGCTAACTTCACGGCAAACATCACGATACACATTGAAGTGTTATAATGTATACACTTTAGATATGCATACAGTCCTGACGCGTACCGCTGGCTTCAAGGGGGGTACTGTAGCTTAACCGATTATTTTTAGTAATTCACTGAGATAAACTAGATAGGGTTAAACTCATTTTTATTATTATCATATTATTATAATAAACTATCATTATCATTATCAAAAGTGTATACCAGGTTCCATGTCTAGAATCATATCTAGTGCCTGTCTGTAGTGTGGTACTTGTTCATTTAGTCCCGTCAAGTTAAACTTGTCTTGAATATAATCTTCATCAACCTACAACCATTTATTGTCATCAGAAATAATCATAAACATGTATTTTAACATGAGATGCACTAACACTGTGATTATGTTTACATGTACAGTTATTGAACGAGAAGATTTTTATCAAAAAAATCCTTCCTCTTTAGAATTCAAGTATCATATTGACAGTGTAGTGCCAGTGGTAGAGTATAATAGCAAATGTTTACCTCGCAGAAGAACTCGTTTCCACGGAGCCCACAAAACCACGAAATCCAAGACACTTCCTCTGAACTGCTCATGTTTAGAATGTAATGCTACGAACTACATGTACATTGTAAATAAACAGCGTCATAATATATTATAAACTCCTCGAGTTTAAAAGAAAAGGGAAAGCTGGCTTTTATACTACGTCGAGGATAATAAACACTAACATTAGTTTAACCAGGACTATTAAATCAATTATTTAAGCTTAAGTTAAGCTTGTTTAATCTGGATGAATAGATGAATCGACAGCTGACAATAACTCAGAATACACGTGAATACACCTTTACATTGCCGTCTGAAACACTGTAAAAGCCAGTTATAGGGACGTTAATACTTACCCTTTGACTGGGACGAGTAGGGGTTATTATCTAAGGCTATTTGTGGTACAAAATGAAATGTTTTTCAACAGGTTGTCATGTTTGACGAAGATTCTGGAAGGAGTTACCTTCCGGCAAATAGTAGATCGCATGTCCGCGACAGTAGTCCGCTGACCAAAATAAGTAATCTCAAAATTCAATTATAGAATAATTTTTAGCCCAAAAAATTGTTTTTAGTGAATTCTTGAAATGGAATACATTTATTATTATTTTAATAAAAGAAAATTCACTTTTGAGACTAAATTTGTAAAATAATTGCATCAAATAGTACTTCAATGTAACGTGAGTTTTTATTGGCCAAGCTGATTAACCAATGAAAATTGTTGTTTCATTTTAGAGCTAGAAATCGCGGGAAATCAACCAAACTTTGTGTTTAGTTTGAGCTTGTCTTCATTTTAAACCACTTTACAGGTAAGATTGCTAGAATTTCCCTTTGAATAACTTGTTATGTGGTCATTAATGAAAACCCAGTGAATACAGATGTCAAAATCTAGCAAAATTTGGCACAAATTTTCTTTGTCTTTGATCGTCCATCGTGGCGAGCAATGTTTGTTCTTATAGTTATAAGCTAAGTTCTTTTAAAAGCTTACTGTTTTTAATCAGTGATCGATCTGTCTTTCTAGATATGGCAGAAAAAGTCGAAGACCTCAGCTTACCTACTGCAGTCATGGTACGGCTTGTGAAAGAAGCGGTAAGTATGGACAGGAGATTGAATATCAGCTGTTTGAGTGAATGACTGACTTGTGAGTACGCATTCATTGCTTACTGTAGTGAAAACAATACTCTATAAACTCCATACTATTTAGTTATTTCGTCATATAGTGTTGCAGAGTTGCAGTTATATCGATTATTATTAACTGTCTTCACTGTTGATCACCATCATCACTTTTGACATCATAATCATCATGCTGCATCATTAACAGTAGAGTGGAGGGTCACAAGGTCATCAGTTTATACAAACTGTCACGTCATCACCATCATCATAGTAAATCACCATTCGGTCATCGTGTACCAACACCATAAATATCACCATTATCACAACAGCAGCAGCATCATCATGGATCATTAACAGCAAGTGTCATCACCATCATAGTAAATCACCATTCATTCATCAAATACATGTACCGCCACCACCATAAATACATACAGTACATTTACCAACAATAGCATCTGTCATCATCAAA
Source organism: Actinostola sp. cb2023 (assembly GCA_033675265.1). Classification (NCBI taxonomy): domain Eukaryota; kingdom Metazoa; phylum Cnidaria; class Anthozoa; order Actiniaria; family Actinostolidae; genus Actinostola; species Actinostola sp. cb2023. Next base: position 853,336 of record JAUJYZ010001110.1, on the reverse strand, counting down.
GCAATAAATTATTATTATTATCATCATCATTTCACCAGCAACATCAAAGAAGTTGTAATAACTAGAACTCATAGATATAGCCATTTTGTTCTGATCTAGCTCCCTGATGGTGTAAATATTGCTAAGGAAGCCAGAGCAGCAATCAGCAAGGCAGCAAGTGTGTTTGTTCTATATGCAACAACTTGGTATGTGTGTATGTATTCACTAGACCATGAACTCATATTGAATCCAAGCAATAGCAAGAATAACAGTTATTGTAAAATAATGTTACCAGTTGAATCAGTTTGAAAAGAGTAATGGATTGTTACTCAGTTCAACAGAATACTTCAAAATTGGAGGCATAACATACTAACTTACTAACTGACCTCATGACTGTAAAACTGCTCGGCTGCCATGGGCGTCTATATATGCAGCACAAAAAAGTCCTCCATCGGTTTTAAAGCACATTGAGTCAATATCAAAAACTTGTTATTATTTTATTTATTTATTTATTTATTTATTATTATTATTATATAGAGGATATTACACGGCGGCGCGAAGATATTAATATCTTCAAGCCACCGTGTAATGTTCTTTTTATTATATAGACCAAAAACAATTGACGAAAATATTATTTTTTTAACTAAAAGTACTGAGCCTGACGTCATCGATATGCTCACTAGTGAGGATATGGAAAATACGCCACTCGGGTACCGGATGTAGTTTCGTACGAATTCTACGAGTGAGATATTTTCCAGTAAAACACTCGTGTCTATATAATAATATTTATTATTATGCTCGAGGCATCTGATTTTTTCCGAACATTTGTTCTGTATATTCTCCATTAGTTTCCATTTCTATACATATATCATAGTTCTTTATCAGTAGTTTATTATTATTTTTATTTTTATTTATTTTTTATTATTTTTTTTTTTTATTTTTTTTTTTTTTTATTATTATTATTATTATTATTATTATTATTATTATTATATTATTATTTATTATTATTATTTGTGTACTTTCCTTGTAGTGCAAATAATATAGCAATGTCTGGTAAGAGAAAGACTCTCACAGCAGCAGATGTATTGCAGGCATTAGAAGAAATGGAATTTGAGGAGTTTATTCCAAAGCTTAAAGAAGATCTCACAGGTAAGAAAGATGACATTCTGACTCGAAAGATGGAAACTTCTCAAAGCTACTGTAGGCATCTAGTGTACTGTGCAGTTTCTCTCTCTCTAAGGTGGACACCATACTATGCAGGCAGTAGGGGTATCGAATGGTCAATGCGAGACTTTGCGAGACTCCGAGACAAGGCATATTTTTGCGAGTCCGAGATGCTTTTTCACCGATTTCCTTTGTTTTCAAAATTCGAGACTCTGAGATGGCTTTATTGCGAAAAAACGAGATTTCGATACCCGCGAAATTTGACCGAAATTTTGCGATACTCTGACTTTTTGCCTTTTTGCGGGAACCATTCGACACCCCTAGGCAGTCAGATATGGTACTCACTGGCTAAGAAAGAGTTAATGATGAGTTGCAAATCATCATGAGAAATATATAGAGGTTATTACACGGGTAGTTGGGTAATACGGCTGGATATTTTTACGAGTCATGCCGTATTTTGACGAGCCGTAGGCGAGTCAAAATACAAATAGACGAGTAAAAATGTCCAGCCGTATTACCCAACTACCCATGTAATAAGTTGTTTATTGCACAACAACAAAATTAATGAAAATACCGTATTTTTCTCTGTACTGATATAAAAAGCGAGCGCGCGCACAAAGCCGTTTTTTTCTAAAACGTGTAATACGCTGTCATATTTGTACTCGTATTTGTACTGTAAGATTACAAGTTGTGCAATAAGTTCTCTTATTGGACACAACTCTGCACCCCTCCCCTCCCTCCCCATCACTACAAGATGCATTGTTTACTCACATGATACCATTTTTCCAGCTTTCAAAAAAGAACAAAAAGGCAAGAAAGAGGCAGCAGCAGAATCCAAAAGAAGAAAATCAGAAATCAGCAGTGAAGATTCTGCACCAGAAGCTAAGAAACAAAAGACAGCTGATGACAATGAAGATACTAAACAACATGAGGACAGTGTTGAAGAGTCTTAATCGACAGGGTTCTTGTAAATGTAAATGTAAAGCCTGTCCGTCCATCAAATGGGAACTACAGCCCGGTCCTCACTAGCGACATAAGCACAAGCAACATACGCACACTCAGTAATACATTGCTCATTAACGGTGCTTGTCTTTTGTCACACCTATTGCATAAATGGTGTCCTGAGTCTGTGTATGTTGCTTGTGCTTATGTCACTAGTGTGGACCAGGCTTAACACATAACACATGAGTGTGCAATTGTATAATATTGCTGTGCTACCTTGCGAGCACGAGCAGTCTTATTTTAACCTCCTCCCAAAAGAGTCAGAAGGAAGAAGAACTCCTGCATTTTCTCCTTCCCTCTCTCATGGAAGAGGCTAAAAGAAGACTCTGCTACAGGGTATTGCTGTGTCTTCCAGGAGATGTCCTTGAAGATGTGTGGGGGATCCAGTACAAAATGTGACTGGTTTACAACCTTGGATCATTTATCCAAGAGAAAGTCATACGAAATGAAAAACTTTGTATTAACCTTTATTCAATGCACTTCTAATTTTACGTAATTATCTGCCAGCGTAATGACTGTATTTCATGGCAATGTGCTCAATTAAAGTCATTTAAGCCAGTAGGTGGTCTCGGGTTCTCTGAAATGAACGGTTACACTAGACAATTATTTTACTTAGTAATTGTTGGTCATGTGACCAGTGATTTGTACGGTGTATGTGCATAGGCAGCCCAACCATTGCTTATGAGGCAAATTAACGCGATTTTTTTAAATTCGGGGAGGGGATTTTTAGGATCGCCCCTAAGGATGCCTGCAAAGGAGGCTATAATTTCCTATAATAAGGTATATACTAATATAATATATTATTATTATTATTATACTACATTAAGGGTTGAGTTGCATAAAGCTAAACACTGGATGTAACAGCTATTAAAATGTCAGTCTTCCAACCCTACTTATCCCATATTGTTGAAAAGTAGTAACTAGAATAGTCGAAATTAAATACCGTATTTCCTCGATTAAGCGCCTTGGGCGCTTATTTCAAATTTTGTGATCAAGGGGGGTGCTTAACGAGGGAGGGCGCTTAATCGAGGGGGGGGGGGGGGCGCTTAATATAAAACCGTGATTTGAACTCGGAAAAAATACGGTACCACATAAAGGAACATGCCATAACTGTAATAAAATGTAAGATTTATGCCATATTCTGTAATCTCTTACTGAACATATTTCTTAGGGGGGGGCGCTTAATCGAGGGGAGGGGCTTATTTCAAATTTTATGGGCAAGGGGGGCGCTTAATCGAGGAAATACGGTAGGCAAGAAGGTATTCATATAGTCTCCCTCGCAGCCGTGCTAAGTGTCGTCACGCAACGCTCTCTCCCCTCAGACACGGCTGCTTACCCAAGCTAAACATTCCGTTCCAATTGTAAGTGTTTAGCCAATCATATCAAGTTATTCGATATTCATGTTCACTGGTTGTCAACAACTCGACACTCCCAGGCTGATGTTTCGTTGTTTATTTACCTAAGAACATTGCAAAGTTAGGAAATGAATTCACATACACGATTTACTAGTCTTCCTGGCAGCCGTGTTTAGTGTATTGGTTTAGTGTATTGCCCAGTTAAACTCTTTGATACTCGTTCATATGAAATTATTTCGCTGCAAGGCAAAACGCTTCGTCACTCTTGTTTGTCACTGGTCTTTGGTATGTTCGGTATGGCGCGAACCTTGGCCTGTTTTCGGGCAAAGAGCTCTGATTGGCTAATTACTCGGGCCCTTCCGAAGGAAGCCCGAGTTAGAAAATGCGTTTTTCGGTAGTTTTTTTAGGCTCAAGAATGACGAAAGTATGCGACGTATTTAATCGTATCCGGAGTTTCAAGATTACTCAGCAGATAAGAACAAACCACACACACAGGACTAAAGTAGATTATGAATCTTACCAACATGTCGTTAATAATCCGTTACTGAGCAGCTTCGTATTATGTCTCTGAAGCTAGAGAGCAAGGGTTTGATTTTTCAGTAGATTTTGTTTAGATAGCTAATATCGCTTTGCTTGCTGCCTGACTGTCGTAACGCGAGGGCGTTATCGGAACCATCTGACCTATGCAACCTCAAGACGTATCATGTTCGTACTCATCCGACTCATAGTCTCCCTCGTCACTCAACTGTCACTGATTGTCATGACGTCAGAGAAATGATATTGTATTGAAGAAGATGTCCTTGTTTTATTCGACGTTCGAACCGTAACTCGAACCCGAACTCGAACTCGATTCCAAACTCGACGTTTCGGGATCTGAAGCTAGAGAGGGGGCCTTTACACGAACTCATCAAAATCAAATCAATTGAACTCAAAGTCAAAAGGTAATCAAATGAACTCAAAGTCAAAGGCAAATCAAATGAACTCGACACATACATGTATATACAGTCTCCCTCGTCACGCAACTGTCAGTCATTGTCAGGTCTCTCCTCACGCAACTGACATTGTCCTTGTCATAAGCCCGAGTGTACGCTCATTGAGCGTCTTGTTCTGTGGAACGGAATGTTTAGCTTGGGTAAGCAGCCGTGTCTGAGGGGAGAGAGCGTTGCGTGACGACACTTAGCACGGCTGCGAGGCAGGCGGTGCTGGACACGGACCACGTGGTCCGGAACATCCAATGAGAACGCTCGATTGCCTAGCCGTGTTTTGAAGATTTTTGTGAACTTTATTTTCCAAGTGTGTGATTTATTTCGTCTATTAGAAAATTATTTTGAATATCTACACAAAACTTTTATATACAATGTGAAGGTGGATATGTGAACTACGCCTGGATGGATTCTCAAGAGCAGGTAAGGTATTTTAGTACCTAAAATGTGTCCAGTTAGTATTGTGTCTTTTCATTTTTCGTTCGTCAAACATTGAATATAAGCTTAAGGGTGGACTAACCTATTTATTTCGACTGTTGCTAAGGAAAATTTGAAACCTCAAAAAAATCGTAAAATTCAAAGAGAAGAGAAGGGACTTATAGGAAGTGATTGTAAGGGAGAAAGCTTTGTCATAGCATGACGTCATCAATTGACGTCACAATGACGTCATCAAAACAGAAAACGCTCTTTTTTTCCAAGGATTTATAAGATACTGTAAATATATGATTATACACTTGTTCTACAACATAAGGAGCAGACAACTGAGCATGGATTTGGCATTTAAATGAAAAATGATTTTTTATGGACGTTTTTCGAGCTGTTTTTAAGGATTAAATTCCATAACTTGTCATATTGTCTTCAGTTTTTAAAAAGCATGCTCAGCAATGTTGACTAGGTCGTTGTTGATATTCTAGGTTAGAAAAAAATAACCCTCAGTGAACGTGCTCGGAAATTTTGAAGGTTTTTGAAAACGAGAATCTGCGCATGCGCAGTGAAGTCTTGTTAAATTTACCGTTCTTTTTCAGCATTGAATTGATGGATTTCGGAAAAGAATCCTACGAAAATGTTTAGACAGTTCTCTATTCTGTCATTTGGCATAAAAAATATCATGCAGCAAATACGTTTTGATTTTCCTGTTGTACCCAAGCTAAGCAGGAGATACGCGAATTTTATGACTTTCAATTCATAAATTGTATGCTTGCTCGTTTCTGCTAAAACGAAATGTAAAACCCCTAGAGAGAAGTAGGATGTTTAACAAGGCTATAAAATATCAAAATTTCAGAAAAAAATCCTCAACAAAGCTAAAGAATTGAAGACATGTAAAACCCCATAGCAACGCCGTTGCATAGTAACGAAATAGGTTAGTCCACCCTTAAGTAGTAACGCACGAAGTGAATCCTACAGCGATCAAAGTAAGAATCCTTCATTTTTTTAGCACAGATACATTCTATAGATAATAAACTTGAAGAAAAAGTGAAGGGGCCCCAAAGGGCCTCTTCGTTTTAAAGGAGAAAATCGGCCTTGAAGTTCGCGAATTTCACGAATATTGAGTATTTGAAGTGACACTTCACACGTCACTATTCATAGCAACATATAGTTTTATTACTGCGTATCTTGAAGTATTCTAGCATTATATCAGCCTGTGGATGTTTGTTACTTTAAAACTATAAATATATATACTTTTCTCACTAGGTATGAGTTCAGAAAAGTCAGCCAAGACTCGGCAAGAGCGCAGTCAAGTAAGAGCTGAGAGACTGCATCTACTTGAGTACTTCTGTATACAGAGAAGGAATATGATAAATTCAGCTTTTGTTTTTAAATGAATATTCTCATTGTACATGTAATAGAGTGATTCTAATAAACCTGGGCACTACTAATTATTAGTTGTCAGTGTTTATTAGATGCAAAGGAACAAAAGAAAACAAAAGAATGAGTGTCTAATAGTGTGTATTGGTGTAGTTTTAGTAGAGTGATTGCAATAAACCTGTGAAACAGTCAGTAGACTATAGACACTGGTAGACTTTATTTCCATTGTTTTTACACACCAGCATCTAATTTTTATTTCACAGGTTTGTTGCAATCACTCTAAATAACCCAGGTTAATTATTGGAATCACTAATAAAAATATATATTTATCAGGTTGTACATGTAAATGCTCCTGTGAATAAAAAGAGTAGTTACTAAAACCCGGAACCAGCCACAACGACCCACAACGACCCACAACGATCCACAACGACCCACAACGATCCACAACGACCCACAACGACCCACCAGTGATACCAAATATTAAACGATACAAAATCTCAAAAGTGAACAAGACCAAAATTCCCGGCACTCGCCGAATCGCCATTTGAACTCCAGTTACCGGTTTTACAAGTAGTTTCTTTGAGATGTGCTCATTCGGCGATAAAGCCTTACTTATTTCTTATATATACTGAATATGTCAATAGATTTCTAAAACTGTTCAGGTGGCTATGTACTAGTAGTACACGGGCTTGCAATAACTAGCCTCCTATGTAACATGACAGCGGAAATCACATCTCTGTAAAATTCAACCAATCAGAATGGACCGTTCCCACGGCTGAAATGGACAAGAAACAATCGCGAAATCAAAACATTTTTACGTGCATGGCCTATGGAGGATTGACAATTTGTGTTGGTTTTCGAATACGGAGGTCGCAATTTTTGACCTATGGTTAGCCTAGTAATGTATTTATTCTGAAACAACAACAGGTTTACCTTGATCATCCATGAATACGGAATGTTATTCCCACTGCACGAGGGATAAACGAACTGTCGTCTCATGCAGTTGTCTCACATGTCAGTAGCGGAACGCCTGATTGTTTTCATTTTAGCCACAGAACCGACACAGAACCCGAGATCAGCACAAATCGTGGATATAATTTTTATGAAATTCTTTAAAAAGAATCTCGTATTTTTATTCAGTATAAGAAATAAGTACGACTTTATCGCCGAATGAGCACATCTCAAAGAAACTAATTGTAAAACCGGTAACTGGAGTTCAAATGGCGATTCGGCGAGTGCCGGGAATTTTGGTCTTGTTTACTTTTGAGATTTTGTATCGTTTAATATTTGGTATCACTGGTGGGTCGTTGTGTGGATCGTTGTGGATCGTTGTGGATCGTTGTGGGTCGTTGTGGATCGTTGTGGATCGTTGTGGATCGTTGTGGGTCGTTGTGGGTCGTTGTGGCTGGTTCCGGGTTTTAGTAACTACGGAATAAAAAGCCACTACAATGGGAAACCAGTTACTGGTTGCACTTCTGCAATTTATTGGACTGTACTGCTGAGGGTTTGAAACCCTGTCCATGTTATAGGACAACAAAATCTAAAATACCTAAGCTAGGACAGACTCACATAAAATATAAAACCATACCCTGTCCTGCTAGCAGCACTTCCCCATACATTTATATGGGAATCAAGTATGTAATACTTGATCATGAACCCCTGGCTAGGGGGATAAAAAATTCCCCACCCTAAAATAAAGCATCAGTATTCATTTCTATTGTACACTAGTCTTATTGTACAGCTGTAATATTTAATATTATTTCATACTACTACAGATGATAATGATAATACATTATTATATTTTTAGCAAATTCAGTTTGACGCAAGGTACAGTCATCTGACTACTTTTAAAACATTCTTAACATCCATTGCACATTGCATTCCTCTTTGATTGGCTTCCTCGACAATCACTTTGGCCTGGTGCAGTCCAATTCCCTTGATTGATGTTACCCACCTCCCTGATGTTACATGGTATACAAACACTACATAGCTTGTGTACATGTAATTAGTAATTCTTAGAGACTTGTTTTAATAATATCTGTATTGTTGATAAGGCCCGCTATTACCAGTTTGTATTGTACCTGTGTAAATAAAAATAAAACAAATAATGAATGGTATATGAATATTATAAACTAAATCTTACCATACTAGTACATACATCGGGAACCATACATCAGTATAACCATTTGTATATTTTATATAAAATTAGGTTTCTTTAGGACACACATTTGTATTATTATTATTATTATTATTATTATCAAACTGAATCAATAGTTGTGAGTTTTACTATCACAATGTAAATCAGTACGTGGACCAAGTACGTACTGATAGTCCAGTATACATACATGTACAATTGGAACTATGGGCTGAATGTTGTTTGACTTCAATAAGTTCAATATAACTCATAAATAGGTCAACATATAAACTAGAGAGAAAGCTAAGAAGTATGTTATATAAAGGAGAAGAAGAAGCTATAAGCTTTACATCAAAACTTCACGAGTCTACGGGAAGTTCAACTCACCGTGAAGATAACTGCTCCTTTGTGTATCCAGCAATACCCATTTACTGACGCAGATTTTCCAGAAAGAGTGGATATGTGTATATTGGAGGTTGTGTGTCGAATATATAGAAGAAGACCGCTATAAACCCATTGAATCACAGAGTCACTTAGTTGTTTACACTTCGACGTCCAGATGCAAATGAGTAAAAATTTCAATTTGTCCCATCGTGCTTTGCGCTCCGTGTCCAACACCGCCTGGCTGCGAGGGAGACTAGTATTCATAAGAATCTTAGTAATCTAGTAATTAGCAACCACTGGCAAATTCTCCCACTGGGATAACGTGACCCAGGGGAATTGGATTTGTTACATTGCCCCACCCTAGGGGAAATCATTACTTTTGCTCGAACCCGAAGAACAATCTCCTGTTCTGCCCGAGGGATATTTTGATCCCGAAGAAAGCCGTCGATATGTGCAGGAATCGAACGTTCGAGTAGGTATGCACCCAATGACAAACGTTTTCAGATTCAACCAAATATTTGTCATCCGAGTTGTATCTAAAATGGGGTTAATTAGACGAGACCCTGTGGGGAGAAGCCTTTTATCGCGACCCAGAAGCGAACAGTTGTGGATCAAATTCGGGCCCTACACGCATTTGAAATTGGAGATTCGCCGTGAGAAGGCAGAGGGCAAGACTGGTCGGAACATTTTGGAACGATAAATGAACCTATAGCCCTTGGGCTTGGACTTCTCGGGTTGCCTCACTGGCTTACACGATTGTCATTATGCTTAAATATCTGTTGTGTGTTTGGTTTGCTTGTCACTGTGTTCAGTTAACAAACGGTAAGTCATGATACCAATTATATTGAAGTGCGATGACTTGAGGATAAGATTTCACTGCGAATCTACAGAATCAACGAAGCAAGCACTGATGATATCTCGAACGCACTATTATGTATACATTCGTTCCTTTCTTTTTGGTATTTGTTTTCTTTGGACGAAAACTATTGATTCTACTGCGCTAAAAAAAACCTACAAGTTTTCTTTAGCGTATGTAAAACTCATCTTGTGGTAAGGTAATACCGAGTGATATCTTATGTCATCGTCTCGTGCCAATGCATGGGGGTCAGTTTAGTTCTGTACGTATGGCCGATTTACTGATACAATTCGCTACAACTAACGCGAGGATTTGAAGCCACTATTAAAAGAAAGCCCGCGAATAACAACTTCGTTTTCCAATATTTTCCTCTACGTTGAGCAGAAATGTGTTTAATCTTTATGACTGTTATGACAAACATAAGGGCTTTTTCTCGAATGTCAAGGAAGTCCCAACGAAGTTCTCGGCCGTGTTCTGCTGCCGCTCTTAACATTCCAGACGGGTACTTTTATAATATACCACTCGCAGTCCAGTCTAGTTCAATAGAACTACTTGATTAGACAATTTTATATGATATAATTTCAGACTATCCAAGTGGAAAGGACACGGCCCAAATTTCTCGAATTTTTGTATTTCGTTGATCGATGTCGGGAAAGATACTCTTGCAAATGTCGTCCACAGAATGCGAATCAGTACCATTTTTATTTCACGAGATATTCAAGAGATCCCAAGAGAACGTAAACAGAATGAACGAGGGTAAGATGGGCAGTGATTGGTCGTGAAGTGCTTTAATCTTCTTAATCCGGAAATAGGGGTCATGGCGTTACTTTCCCTACCCTTGTATTTTTTATAATTTTATGAAACTAGGCAGAAATAAAGATTGATAGACAGTGGCCAAAACCGAAGGTCAAGGCTAAAATGGGCCCAGTGTTTTAGAACTTTTCATAGAAATACGAGTTTTGTTGTTCATGATGACTGATTGACACAAAACAGATTTGAACCATACACCTCGGTTTAAAAGGTATATAACCTATAAGAATCAATCAATCACTCAATAGGTTGGAAAACTCGTTTCGTCTTAAAATAAAAACTATCACAACACAACACAACATTCTAAGCTTTCCAGTAATACCAGTTTTATATTGTCTATACTTAGAGCGCGCACGCGATACTTTTTAAGTTAAGAGCGGGGGAGGGGAGGAGGGGATGCCGAAATTGGCTATTTGAAAAACATCGGGGGCTACCAAAACATCGGAGTACCAAAACACGGTCGTACCAACACGGGCGTACCAAAACATCGGGGTACCAAAACATCTGGGGTACCAAAACACGGGCGTACCAAAACATCGGTGGTGCCAAAACACGGGCGTACCAAAACATCGGGGGTACCAAAACACGGTCATACTAAAACATCGCAGGTACCAAAACACGGGCGTACCAAAACATCGGTGTTGCCAAAACACGGGCGTACCAGAACAACGGAGGGTACCAAAAACACGGGCATACTAAAACATCGGGGGTACCAAAACACGGGCGTACCAAAACATCGGTGGGGGGGGGTACTAAAACACGGGCTTACCAAAACATCGGGGTACCAAAACACGGGCGTACCAACACGGCCGCGTACCAAAACATTGGGGTACCAAAACATTGGGATACCAAAACATCGGGGTACCAAAACACGGGCGTACCAACACGGGCGTACCAAAACATCGAGGGGTACCAAATCCCTGCAGAAACATGCAAATCCTTACGGAAAGAGCAAAGTTTGGACATTGGTTTCAAACTTTCCACACTTGCTCTCATGTTGTCAATGATGATATTTTTGTGTTGGTCTGGGCCCGGCGTAGTCAATCGAACGTTCGGTAATCGAATCCAATCGAATTCAATCGAACGATTGGTTTGGATTGGGTTCGGAAATCGAACATAATCGAATTCGCCCAAACATTTTGCCAATCGAACACAATCGAACGTTCGATCATCGAATGCTTCTTTAATCGAACACAATCGAACTGATTGAACATATTTCATGCTCCGCGCTGTCAAAACTCCCAGATTCATTAATTATGGACGGCTCAAATTTCAAATCCGAGCACGCTGCGCCAGAAGAAACGCAAGATGTCGACGGTGAAGCTCACGATCTCTGGCGTGGTTAAAGAATACCATATTTCTTTTATATTTAATGAATGACTGCTGCACCAATACTCTAACTTGTATTGCTTCTACAAACTCCGCTTTTAGTTTAGCAGGAAATGTACTATGACATTATGAGAACACTGGTGGCACTAGTTAGCAGTATCTTGTATATGATGTACACTGTTGCCTTTGTGTCGATGAAACTACTGTGGTCATATTTTTCATCCAGTCAAAGTCACGGTCCCCGAAGTGTAGTTCAAGTGCGATAACTATAACTGCAGATAAGGTATAGGGGACCCAGTATAACCCCCGACGTAGTCAATCGATAAAAATCGATATCGATACAAATCGATAAAAATCAAGTGATGGTTATCGATTTTTAACGGAAATCGGTAGAAATCGATAAAGAAAAAAAGTGTGATATCGATTTTTATCGATTTTTATCGATTTTTAACGGTTTGCTGTTTTCGCGTAATAATGTGTTGAATATCATCTGATTGACCCTGGAGTACAATTACCGAGACGCATAAACCAAACTACTATTGACAACTGCAACTTCTTTTATTCTAAGATCAATATATATATTTATTGTTATTATCTTTTTATTTATTAACGATACTACCGACGTAACAAGATGTAGATGTAGATATGGGTGTTCAATGAAGCAAGTCAGTTCAGATCGAGTCCTCACTAAGAAACAAAACGATCCACAGAAGGAAAACGATAAAAACGATAAATCACGTCAATCGATAAAAATCGATATTAAAGAAAAAAAGTGTGATATCGATTTTTACCGATTGATCGATACAAATCGATATCAATCAATTCAAGGATATCGATTTTTACCGATTTATCGATTGGCAAATCGATATCGATTTTTATCGATTGACTACGTCGGGTATAACCCGAGTATAAGAATAACCGAACTCTCTGTTCTAAAGGCACTGGTTGATTTGCTGTTGTTGATGTTTTTTTAGTGTTTCTGTTCTTATCAGTGTTAAACATTAAAGAATTGCCCTTGAAATGTGTTTCAATTAAATTTATTGCGTTCTTTAGCCTTGGCTTACATGGTTATTAGATGATAGAAATGTTCCGATTTAATTAGGACTGCAATGCTTATCAATATATCATCTTTATAGCGTTTTATTTTCACCGAACAAAATCGAACCAATCCGATTGATTGTGAGTTCGATTGGTTCGATTATGTTCGGTAATCGAATTCGCCCAAAAGTTCCGGTTCGATTCTGTTCGATTACCGAACCAATCGTAAAACAATCGTTCGATTGAATTCGATTGAATTCGATTGATGTTTAGTTCGGTTTTGTTCGATTGACTACGCCGGGTCTGGGTGAACTTAAAGAAGATCACACACACAAGCTCATTGCACACTGAATTGATCTTCCAGGACAGAGCCCGTCGTGTTCAGGTGTTCCGTTTTCATCAAGAAGAACTTGTGCTACAAAATGTAATTCACAGTCTGATTGTCCTTCTGACACCGACTGTCGATGTGACGGAAGATGTGGATCAAGTTGCGTGAAAAAAGGTACATTAGTAGACTAAACGTCGTACTGACGCGCGCTCTTGAAATCTTTGATCTCCAAGGCAACGAATTTCCAATGAATTTCCAAAAAAAATTAATGAAGTTTTGCGAATTTCCAACCAAATTTTTTTTTTCAACCAAATTTGTTGGAAAATCTCATTTGAGAATCCACATCACATTACAGAACAAGTTGAAGGTTTCAAGAGCGCCCATGTTGTCCAGGGATAAGTGGTCTGAACCGAGGAATTGCTAGTACTATTTGTTCAGTGTTTGCCCCTCAGTGAAATGACTTTTAACAGTTGATTGACACCAAGCGATAAGGATTTATTAAACGTACATATAATGTGTGAGCTGGCATATGATAGACCAATAACAAGTTATGGTCCTTTTAGTTTGACTGACATATATTATTTCTCCAGGCCTCAAATGTAGGCCGCCTCCAAGGGTTCGTAATGCAAGATACACATCAACCGGCAGCAAATTTAACGATGTGGCAACATACACTTGTAATCCAGGCTACAGTATAAATGGTTCTGCCAAAAAGCGATGCACCGCTAGAAGAAGATGGGATGGTGTAGGACCTACTTGTAGTAAGTGTAGTATTGGGCTACCTGTGTTGAGCCTCGAGTTGATGTAGGACCTACTTGCAGTAAGTATAGTATTGGGCTCCCTGTGTCGAGCCTCGAGTTGGTGTAGGACCTACTTGCAGTAAGTGTAGTATTGGACTCCGTGTGTTGAGCCTCGAGTTGATGTAGGACCTACTTGCAGTAAGTGTAGTATTGGGCTCCCTGTGTCGAGCCTCGAGTTGGTGTAGGACCTACTTGCAGTAAGTGTAGTATTGGACTCCCTGTGTCGAGCCTCGAGTTGATGTAGGACCTACTTGCAGTAAGTGTAGTATTGGACAACATGTGTAGAGCCTCGAGTTGGTGTAGGACCTACTTGCAGTAAGTGTAGTATTGGGCTCCCTGTGTCGAGCCTCGAGTTGATGTAGGACCTACTTGCAGTAACTGGTGTAGTATTGGACTCCATGTGTAGAGCCTCGAGTTGATGTAGGACCTACTTGCAGTAAGTGTAGTATTGGACTCCGTGTGTAGAGCCTCGAGTTGATGTAGGACCTACTTGCAGTAAGTGTAGTATTGGACACCCTGTGTAGAGCCTCGAGTTGATGTAGGACCTACTTGCAGTAAGCGTAGTATTGGACTCCGTGTGTAGAGCCTCGAGTTGATGTAGGACCTACTTGCAGTAAGTGTAGTATTGGACTCCGTGTGTAGAGCCTCGAGTTGATGTAGGACCTACTTGCAGTAAGTGTAGTATTGGGCTCCCTGTGTCGAGCCTCGAGTTGATGTATGACCTACTTGCAGTAAGTGTAGTACAGTAAAAACCCGCATAAAAGAACCCCTATTTTTCCAAGTCAGGCTGAAATGGTTCTTATATATTGGGTGTCTACAGGAGCCCATTACTAGGAGCCTTCCTCTAGTAATAGGTGCATACGACATCATTTGCACAAATTGTGCTATTTTTAGATATGCAAATTTCCGAAGAATTTCAAATTGAAAAATAAAATGGCGGCCAAACGGAAGACGCGCGGACTTGATCCAAAATATTCAGATATTCTTAATCCATGGAAGTCCAAGTCTATTTTTCCCTTGCACAAGAACGAGACGAACTGTGTACAATGAATGTATCACATGTATCAATAAACTGACATACTGCCAGAGCGCTTAGTGGCGACTTTTAGTTTGGCGACTCACGATGTCGCGAAATTCTTCTACGTTCTTATACCTATCGCTTCATATGTTTATTCTTGTTTTATCAACTTTCTTCTGTTGGTTTTTGATTCATGATTTAGTCTACGTGCCGCAAGAATGAAGCGTTTTCTCACAGTAATTTCGACTCTGATGAAGCAAAATCCATCACCTTCATCATCACTGATATACAGTCACAGGACATAAGTATTCGTCAGTTTCGAAAATCGCGCGCGAAATTTGCAGACCGCGTTCGCCCAGTCAGCGCGGGAAAACATGCGATATTTCAACGCGGCCGCCCCGTTGAGGCGGGAAAATTGATGAATGTAAACAAAAAGTATCAGCTCACCAAAATCGCAAAAAATCTTTGCAATATGGACTATATTAAGTGAAATACAAGCCGTTTTATTAGCACCACTCAATCCAGTTTTCTTTGACGATCGAATGTCTTACACATGTCTTAAAAAGTTTATTTTTTAATGTAATTATTTGTGAAAATGCTTTGATTTTTGGGTATGGGCCGTAAATCGGCTGAGCTGAGCGAAGAAAAGAAAAACATTATCGTAGAGTTATCGAAATATGTGAAAAACAAGTCGGAGCTGGCAAGACTGGTTGGGATACCCAGAACAACTATTACAAGCCTTCTGAAGAAAGTACAAACAACCGGCTCGACGAAGAACGTAACACGTAAAGGCAGACGAAAATTATTTACCGGGAGAGATAAAAACGCTCTAGTTCGACGGTCAAACGTGAAGATATAACAGCGAAGCTATAACGGGGAAAAAAAAAACAACAACACCATTTCAGCGAAAAATATGTTCAGCGAACTCTGCCTTTGGAAGGGTATAGAAGGAGGTCTGCGAAGAAGAAAGTAAATAGTTAGAGAAGTGAATCGGAAAAAGCGATTTCAGTGGTTCAAGACAAGGAGAAACTGAACAGTAAACGACTATAATCAAAAACCAATGCATTTTCACAAATAATTACATCAAAAATAAACTTTTTAAGACATGTGTAAGACGTTCGATCGTCAAAGAAAACGTATTGGAGTGGTGTTAATAAAATGACTTCTATTTCACTACTTTTAATTCATATTGCAAATATTTTTCGCGATTTTGGTGAGCTGATACTTTTTGTTTACATTCATCAATTTTTCCTGCCTCAACGGGGCGGCCGCGTTGAAATATCGCATGTTTTCCCGCGCTGACTTGGCGAACGCGTCTGTAAATTTCGCGCGCGATTTTCGAAACTGACGAATACTTATGTCCTGTGACTGTAGTTTTGGATAGCGACGCCAACATAACCAACCACACAAATGTGCACTTTTTGCTAAAGAACTTCTTCGCCGAAAGATTATCGAAAAACAACTGAAACTTTCAACCGACGAACCGTGCCTTAAAGAGCGGCAAAGAACACTACTAGAGGGTTATCACTGAGTGTATGGCGAAGTTCTTTCACCAAAGGCATCTTCAGTTCAAAGAAGGCAAGAAAGCCGGCACTCCAAGATCAGCCGCTGAATAAAAATGCGATAAAATCTTCATCCAGGCCACAGAAAAAGAAGCTCCCCTGTACCTCACTTCGCTGTTTTAGAAAGAACTTTGTGTCAATGTCGAGAATTTTCGACAAAATCCTACTTCAATTAGCTTTAAAGTTCGTGATTCATTTTGCTGCGTTTCAGACAACAAATGCTAATTACTGAAAAACACACCGGCGGTTTGGAATATTCATAGCTTGGTTCTCACTGCTAGTCATGCACAAGTTTAATTAGGTTCTTCGTAAGAGATTATCCATGAAACCAGATCGTTGAATTCCTTCTCAGAAAGAGCAGAAGATGTTCGTTTTTTGGCCGGGTTTTGAACTGGCCTTTGAACTAGCTTTGGTTTTAGAAGTTCTCGCACTTGAAGTTTTGATGTAAATAATAATACCTGGAGTTAGTTTTTCTGTTTTGTTTTTAATGTTTTCAATCATTGTTCTTCCTCGCTTGATGAAGTACTGAAGTCAGACGACGAAACTGATCTGAAATTTCACTAGATTCTGATTCTTCACTAGAATCACTGGAACTACACGGTACGCTTTCGGCCGACATTGAAAGCAAAGCTAGCAGTGTTTAATCTGACGTCAAATTCCTATTGTGTAAGACGAGACATGATTGGTTAATCGCGCGGAATTTATAATGAGTTCTATTTTTAGCTCAATGTCTGCAAATGATGTCGTACAAACCTATTATAGGAGAGGAAGGCTCCTAGTAATGGGCTCCTGGTGTCTAGTGATAAATCGGGCTGAATAGGTTCTTAACAGGTTCTTATTTACAGGGCAAAAACACTTGTTCCTGATATGGTGTATTTCCTTACAATTTGTTTTAATTAGTGAACTATTGACCCACTAAACATTAACAACCCAACTATAGTAAATATAATATTTCTGCATATTCAGCACTGACTCTACCTGTGTGGTCTGATCACATACATGTAAGAACCTGCTTCATTTGTCAGGCTGAACTGGTTCTTATATATTGGATGCTTAATTGGCTAAATTTCAGCCTGGAGGTTCTTAATCTGCAGTTTCTTATATGCGGGTTTTTACTGTATTGGGCTCCCTGTGTAGAGCCTCGAGTTGATGTAGGACCTACTTGCAGTAAGTGTAGTATTGGGCTCCCTGTGTAGAGCCTCGAGTTGGTGTAGGACCTACTTGCAGTAAGTGTAGTATTGGGCTCCCTGTGTTGAGCCTCGAGTTGGTGTAGGACCTACTTGCAGTAAGTGTAGTATTGGGCTCCCTGTGTTGAGCCTCGAGTAAGGACTTGATGATTGACTGATCGATTGATTGACTGATTGATTAATTAGACCAAATATTTGCGTAATCAGAACAATAACAATAAATACATATGCTACTAACTACTGTCTATACTAATAAATACAAGCTTCTATCTACAACATGATCTGCTTGATGATTCATATAATTTTTTTAATTTTTTTAATTTACTTTTATTTTTAACTTAAAAGTTGTGTGAGTACTGATTGTCTTCTCTATGCAGTGCCGGCTTGCAGAGTACCTGATCTACCATTTGGTGCTTTTATTAAATCGCAAATCAAGTCAACTTACAAGACAGGTGACCGCATAGAACTTGGCTGCAAAAAGGGATTCAAGAAAATTGGAAATGCACTCAGGATATGTATTTCTGGGAAGTGGACAGCATTCCCATTTGAATGCAAAGGTGAGGATTGTAATATATACTGTTTGATTTCTCAATGTGACGAGAAATAGGTGGAGACATGTTATAGTGGAAGACATCCAGCCAAGCATGCAGCACATCGATGGACCAACTGAGTGATCAACCATTCAATCGACCGACCAGTTGAATAGTGACTTACCATAACAAATACTTAGCCAACCGTCCGACAACCATCCAACCAACCGTCCTAGTAACCAGCCCAACTAGTCAATCTACCAACCGATAGATCTATCGACTGACTGAGCGACCTACGTAAAGTACATTTCAACTCGACCAACAGACCAACCAATGCCATTCCACTGAGGACGGACGGACGGACCAAGGAAAGGACAAACGAACGGACCAAGGAAAGGACGGACGGACGGACGGACGGACGGACGGAAGGAAAGGACGGACGGACCAAGGAAAGGACGGACGGACGGACGGACGGACGGACCAAGGAAAGGACGGACGGACGGGCGGACGGACCAAGGAAAGGACGGACGGACGGACCAAGGAAAGGACGGACGGACGGGGGCGGACGGACCAAGGAAAGGACTGACGGACGGACCAAGGAAACGACGGACGGACGGACCAAGGAAAGGACGGACGGACGGACCAAGTAAAGGACGGACGGACGGACGGACGGACGGACGGACGGACGGACGGACGGACGGACGGACGGACGGACGGACGGACGGACGGACGGACGGACGGACGGACGGACGGACGGACGGACGGACGGACGGACGGACGGACGGACGGACGGACGGACGGACGGACGGACGGACGGACGGACGGACGGACGGACGGACGGACGGACGGACGGACGGACGGACGGACGGACGGACGGACGGACGGACGGACGGACGGACGGACGGACGGACGGACGGACGGACGGACGGACGGACCGGGAGCCCAACACTACACTTACTACAAGTAGGTCCTACACCAACTCGAGGCTCTACACAGGGAGCCGACGGACAGACCAACGGACGGACCAACGGACGGACCAACGGACGGGCCAACGGACGGACCAACGGACGGACCAACGGACGGACCAACGGACGGACCAACGGACGGACCAACGGACGGACCGACGGACGGACCAACGGACGGACCAACGGACGGACCGACGGACGGACCAACGGACGGACCGACGGACGGACCAACGGACGGACCGACGGACGGACCAACGGACGGACCGACGGACGGACCAACGGACGGACCAACGGACGGACCAACGGACGGACCAACGGACGGACCAACGGACGGACCAACGGACGGACCAACGGACGGACCAACGGACGGACCAACGGACGGACCAACGGACGGACCAACGGACGGACCAACGGACGGACCAACGGACGGACCAACGGACGGACCAACGGACGGACCAACGACGACGGACGGACGAACGGACCGCAGCCAACGCGAACGGAGCAGCCAAGCGAGTTTTAAATGATATACATGTTCTTAAGAAGTCCCTTTTTTTCAGCAACTCATTCATGCCCAAGAACAATACGTGCGTCTCGTACTAAATGTACTGAAAAATGCTCACCACAGGACCCTTTAGGATGTCGAAAAAATCATAAATGTCTGTGTGATGGACAATGTGGCTATAGCTGTGTGGAGACAGGTACGGCAATCGTATGACATAGAGTAGTTTTCGTATGAGTGGGAAACCTACAGCACGGAGTACGTTATAGTCACGGTACGGAATCGAAGAACCAATCACAGCGCGCAAAATCATTGCTCAACCAATCAGAATGCTTGCACACGGCACGAACCGTACCTTAACTACTTCCCACTCATACGAAAACGACTCTAATGAACCGGCAGTATTTTAGTTTCGAGAAAACAAAACTCAATATCTCCTTCAGGGTCAGTTTGTTATCTTATGCATTCTTTTGAATAGACTACCTATAGGCCATCAATATCATCGTCTGTCTGTAGTGCCATACAGCAGATTTCGTATGACTGTGATAAATATTTATCACGACTCACGGCACTGTCACGGAATCATTCGAAATCGTAAAACAACACGGTCAGTCATACGAAGTCTGTTCTACACCACCACAACCACCACAACCATCACGAACACCATCAACACCATGCTTACATAAGCTAAAGAGGTCTATTACATCATCGTGGTCCACCATCACTACCGCCACCATCATCATCATCATCACCACCACCATCATCATCATCATCATCATCATCATCATCACCACCACCATCATCATCGTGGTCATCATTTTGAGCCTTTTCTGTTATTATACATAATCATTAAACTCGTGATATATCATCGTGCATACTGACATAGTTTAATGTACCTCCCAATATGGGTTTTTCAGTTACAATAATATAGTTGTCTGCCAGCGAGGCTTTATGAAAAAAATATCATGGAAGCTATCCCATGATTTTAAGTAGGTATTTGATATATGTGTATTTTAGTCAAAAGGATCAGAATTTCTGCATATTGCTGTAATATATAATATAATATAATATAAAGTGATTGTATAAAAAATATAAAATGGTTGTCATCTCTCTCTTCTCTTTCCCTCTATTGTTACTGACATAATGTTCTTCTATATTGTTTCACGAAAGGTCTTACATGTGGGGAACCTTCTAAGATAAATCATGGGTTTAAACTGTACAATTCGACTGGCTATAACGCAACGGTCCTCTACTGGTGCAGAAAGGGGTACACATTAAACGATAAAACAATTAAGAGGTGTACGGCCAAGAAACGATGGGACAAGCCTACTCCAAATTGCCGTAAGCTATTGACATATAGTGTATAGGTGGGATGGGCTGGAAAAATCATTGAAATCTATCATGTCATAGCTATAGTAGTCCTTGCACGAAAGTCAACGGACTCCTAATCCCCTTGTAAGAAAGCCTACTCTATAAAGTCCTCAATGAATAAATTACTGAATAAAACAATTTAAAATGTCAAGGAGAATATTGGCAAGAATTAGAAAAGGACGATGGTGCAGTATAGCTGTTTTAGAAAAACCGGTGCCATCAAGTCTGACATCTCCTCCTCCTCCACTCGTTCTCCTCCTCTCTTCTTCTTCTTCTTCTTCCTCCTCCTCCTCCTCCTCCTCCTCCTCCTCCTCCTCCTCCTCCTCCTCCTCCTCCTCCTCCTCCTCCTCCTCCTCCTCCTCCTCCTCCTCCTCCTCCTCCTCCTCCTCCTTTTCCTCCTCCTTTTCCTCCTCCTTCTCTTTCTCCTTCTCTTTCTCTCTTCTCTTTCTCTTTCTCTTCTCCTCCTTCTGCTCATCATCATCCGTCTCCTCTTTCTACTATTTCTCCTTCCATGATATCTTGAATGTTTCATTAATTTTAAATCGTTAATTCTCCAGTTCCCGACTGTCGTAAACCACCCATCCCTGAACATGCCTACATCGGAAACAACAAGACAAAATACGCTTCTGGTGACCGAGTCACGTTCAAATGCACTGAGGGCTTCAACCAAGAAGGCATACCATCGACACTTTGTTTTATGGGAAGATGGAATATCATTCCTTTTAAATGTAAAAGTAAGCTTCTCCAACCTTTGTTCGTTTATAGCACACAAATACCATATTGTAAGGTGTTAACAGATGCAGCAAACGCAATATTGCGAGCGTAGCATGCGTTATTGCAGCGTGTCCTCCTCAGAAATTAGTCATTACAAACGCGAAATCCCATTCTGTTTGCATTGCGTACAACAGTTAGACACGAGAATGGGAATTCTTGTACAAACTACAAATTTGTTGTACAACAAGATTGTTACTGAAGAAGGTCTGAGGAAGGATCAAAACGTCTGTAGTATAAAAGCCAGAGACAACAGATTTGTAGTTATATAATGTACCCTGGCTTCAATTTCAACATTATAAATTACAGACAAATAGGTCTATCATTATATAAGGAGGTTTAGCTACCCTGTTTAAAAATTGTTTCTTTACATCTATAGAAGGAGGATGTGGAGACCCAGGAGTACCAGACAATGGCAATAAGGTTGGCATATCTTACGATGTTAATGACGAGGTGTTTTTCTCCTGCAACCTTGGATACATTAGATTTGGTTCTGAGCAAAGAATGTGTTTTGCTAACAACACTTGGAGTGGAACCCAACCAATTTGTAAAAGTAAGTATTGTCATCTTTCCATGTGGGAGTAGTTCTGAGCACGCTCTGAGCATGCGTATTGAGTAAGAAGAGTAAAAGGCAGTTATGGTCAGGTGCTGCACATGCGCAAGCGGACTTGATAGTAGGTATATAGATTACATGTGACTACAGGAAACTACATTACTTTTCTAAATTATGTTTCAGTTGTTGACTGCGGTAAAGTAAATCCACCACTTAATGGAAGTATTTCTGGTGATCAGACTACATTTCAGAAGTCCGTCACGTACTCTTGTGATAAAGGATTCGAACTGAAAGGCGGAAGACACATAATATGTCAGTCGGATGGTCAATGGAGCTCTGAGTCAAGCTGCGAGGGTAGGACATAATTAATAAGGGGAATTCATGTTTAAGGAGGGTGGGGTTGTTACTGCCTTTATTTCGTATAAGGGCCGATTTACAACTTTTGTTATCTACGATTAAGGTCCCAGGAGAAGGGCGTTCATGCTCTCGCTTCGTCTAAATAGAAGCTATGTCTATGTCTGTGTCTATCTCTGTGTCTGCGTCTTTGTCTGCGTCTTTGTCTGCGGTTGCGGCTGCGGCTGCGTCTTTAGGGACTTTAAGCATCGAGGACGGGGACGTGAGGACGGCGAAGTTCGAACAAAGTGTTTTGTTGTCTATGGTTTTCATATTTGTCTCTTTTTTCGTGTTTCTCACTAAATTTGCGCCCTCTTTGATGAATAACATCGGGGTTTTTTTTTGTGGTCCGGTTGACTGAAAACAACTATCTGCACAAATATCGAACTGACGTTCTCTTTGCAACGTCAAACATAGGCATTTCACGTTGTAGTTTAGCACAGAACGCCTGAAGTAAGACCAAATCGAGTCCATTTCATACATTCCAACAAGAAGTTATTGAATTTTGTAATTAGCGCTATTGTTTCTCTGCCGTCGTCTTCACGTCCCCGTCCTCGGAGCTTAAAGTCCCTTTAGTCTGCGGCTGCGTCTTTGTCTGCGTCTTTGCCTGCGTCTGTGGTTGTGTCTTTGTCTGCGGCTTTGTGTGCGTCTGCGGCTGTGTCTTTGTCTGCGTCTGTCTTTGTCTGCGGCTGCGTCTGCCTCTTTGTCTGCGGCTGCGTCTGCGGCTGCGTCTGTCTTTGTCTTTGTCTGCGTCTGCGTCTGCGTCTTTTTCTGCGGCTTTGTCTGCGTCAGTGTCTTTGTCTGCGACTGTGTCTGCGGCTGCGTCTTTGTCTGCGTCTGCATCTGCGTCTTTTTCTGCGGCTGCGGCTTTGTCTGCGGCTTTGTCTGCGTCTGCATCTTTGTCTGTGTCTGTGTCTTTGTCTGCGGCTGTGGCTTTGTCTGCGTCTGCGGTCTGCGTCTGTGATCTGTGTCTGTGTCTAGGTCTGTGTCTGTGTCTATATGTATATGCAAGTCATGCGTGTATACTGGCTGTATCGTGTAAATCGCTCCAAAACCTGACAAATCAAATCGTTTTTCAACAGCTGTCGATTGTGGACTTCCTGACAACCCTGTTCACGGTACAAAGAAGGGCGACGCGTCAACCTACACCAATAACATAGAATATTCTTGTAATCAAGGCTACCTGTTGGTTGGGCCTAAAATAAGAACTTGTTTACACACGGGCAAGTGGGATGGAACCCAACCACAATGTGACGGTACGTATCTACAAATAAAAGAGAGAGTGTACGGGTCACTGTGCTGAGTTGATGGCTTTGTTGCTAAGTGTGGTTATTCTGTTGGACCTCGTTCATCATGCATTTAAGTCGAGACATCGAGAGTGAAGTAAGAGAAGCATGCAATCATAGCAACTAACCAAAGATGGCATTTCGATGTAAAACGATAGGAAGAAGTATTTGGAATGGTTTGTGATGCATGTGGTTAGCTATACAACGCACCAGAGCCAATCCGATGGCGCGTAATAAATCAAATACAGCCAATCAGATCGCACGTTATTCACCAGAAATAACCAATCCGATCGCGCGTTATAATTCAAATACAGCCAATCAGATCGCACCTTATTCAACCAATCAGATCGTGCGTTATATACTAGTTATTTCATAATCACTTAGTTTCACATTGAATCTCTTTTCCACAGCTTCACGACCTTCACTAGACATTGTGTGTGGCCATCGCCATAACCAATGTCTCATTGTTGTTGTGAAAGTAAATATATCCACAATAGGCAGCTGCCCACATAAGCAGGGCTTCTCGCCCCGCCTGACGTTCCTGACATACATTTAATGTTTCATCATCGACATCACCTTTCTATATCAGTAAGGGCTTCTTCTCTCATCTTTAATGCATGTGAAATGTTTAAAATTAATCTTCATTCCACAGTTACGACCTCTTAAAAGGACATTATCCTTTACTAAGAGGAACGGGCGCGCCTTACTGTGATTCCCTGTTCGGATCAAGTAATGTTTGCAACATGCAATTTTTGCAACAATCCCAAGAGGTCATGGTCACTTGCACTTTATGGTCTCCTCGTCATTTCATACGCATGTTCTTTCTTTAGCAAACTTTTTCATCACATTCTGTTCATCTCTATAATGTAATGTAAACTTTATTTAGGCAGGGTGGCCCATTCAGCACATGGCTGGTATCCATAGGGGCCCTGCAAAATTCTCTACGGCTAATAATATTGAGTTGACTGTATTCTTGTAGCAGGGTTCAAGTTCTTCAACGAGTAACTCTCTACGGTGAATCAACTTCATCTTTGAAAAATAAAGCTAAGATCATTTCACTCAAGCATTCATTCTATACATATGTATTCTAGTGTAACAGTAACGAATCCCCTTGACGTACTTATGGTAAAAGAAAGCTGTTCTTGTAGAAGCGTTCACCAGCTCGCGTCAGAAACAGCTAGGGGTTTCTCTGTCTTGCATTCCTTACATACATGTCTCCCGACCCTAATCTAACCTGTACACGGGGGACATCAAATAACCTGTTAACCTATTCGAAAAGAGAAAGGGATTGTTACCCGGTTCAACAGCCTACTTCAAAATTGGAGGCATAACATACTAATGTACTAACTAGCTCCTCATTATTGTAACTGCTCGGCTGCCATGGGTGCCTTTCATGTGCAGCCCGAAACAGTCCTCCATCGGTCATTGATTGAGACTATGTGAAATGCGCTCTATATGAACGTCCATTATTGTTATATATTCACTGTGAAAATAAAGTTATCCGACTACCTTGACCGACTCAGTGGCTGCTGCTGCTGTTGTTGTAGAAGGGTTCACCTTCTTTTTCAGCCGTTGATTGCGGTAGACTCGAAGCACCTCGCAACGGATCCATAACAGGCAAGAGATGGACGTTTCCAAATTCTGTCCAATTTTCATGTGACGATGGCTTTGATCTACTTGGATCGCAAGCTCGCAAGTGTGAACCTAACGGAAAATGGAGTGGGGAACAAGTTGAATGTCGTGGTATGTACTTACAATATATGCACGGCATAAATACAGAAATTATGTGGCGGATCTTTCGGGTGTTCGTCCGAGCTCCATAAACTGAGATCGAACCCTCTAAATAAGAAATCGGAACCACTTGATTTAATTCCTTGACAAAAGGCAAGGTTTTCGTGTGTAGCTGTACAAATTGTCCTGGCTATTGTTTTTTATGTAAAAACATTACATACAACGACAATAGAAGCTAATAGAACAATAGCCAGGACTTTTGTGCAGCTACACGAAGACCTGACCTGATAAAAAGTATTTTGTTATGACAATAATAATACTAATAAATATGGGCTAGTCGAGCTAGTCCTTGTTTTCGAACCCCTTTGGCAAAATCCTGGATCCGCCCCATTTAGCAATCTCTCGAAATCGGGGCTGAAGGTCACATGCTTAATTAGAACGTCGGTGTAAGAACGCCCCGAGAAACGTTTTCCGCTTCTCTTGCGCTTGTTTAACGATATCATTTGTATGTTTCTCATTAGCGGTCGACTGTAATCAACTCCAAATCCCGCTGAATGGATCGCTGATAGGTAAGGAGACAACGTACCCCGCGCAGGTGGAGTTTCGATGCGACGAGGGGTTTATTCTTAAAGGATCGCAGTTTAGGAGATGCCAAGCTAACCGCGTATGGAGTGGAAAAACAACTAAATGTAAAGGTATGGTGGTCAATTAAGCACAACCAATTAATGTATCAATCATCCAACCGACATATAGTAGTCCAGCGCTTGGCCCACCTATCTCAATAACTATATAATTACTGGGCGCGAAAGAAATATAAAGACTACGAGAAGTTTCCCCATAATCTAAGAAAATTGAGAAAGGTCTCGTCTCTCTCTTCTCTCTCTCTCTCTCTTTCAGGCCCAGCTCTTCTCTTCTGCTCTTTTGCTCTTCTGCTCTTCTGCTCTTCTGTTCTTCTGCTCTTCTGCTCTTCTTCTGCTCTTCTGCTCTTCTGCTCTTCTGCTCTTCTGCTCTTCTGCTCTTCTGCTCTTCTGCTCTTCTCTGCTCTTCTCTGCTCTTCTGCTCTTCTGCTCTTCTGCTCTTCTGCTCTTCTGCTCTTCTGCTCTGCTGCTCTGCTGCTCTGCTGCTCTGCTGCTCTGCTGCTCTGCTGCTCTGCTGCTCTGCTGCTCTGCTGCTCTGCTGCTCTGCTGCTCTGCTGCTCTGCTGCTCTGCTGCTCTGCTGCTCTGCTGCTCTGCTGCTCTGCTGCTCTGCTGCTCTGCTGCTCTGCTGCTCTGCTGCTCTGCTGCTCTTCTGCTCTTCTGCTCTTCTGCTCTTCTGCTCTTCTGCTCTTCTGCTCTTCTGCTCTTCTGCTCTTCTGCTCTTCTGCTCTTCTGCTCTTCTGCTCTTCTGCTCTTCTGCTCTTCTGCTCTTCTGCTTTTCTGCTCTTCTGCTCTTTGCGCATGCCTCGCCAACCACTTCACGCACCATCTATCATTTTATTAGCTAAATCAGTGGATCTTACAGTATATAAATAATGAGAACCACTTTTCCTTTTTCGAACAGCGAGAAACTGCGGCAAACCAGGAGCACTTGACTTTGGTACAATGTTCGGTTCTGGAACAACTTACCCAAAGGTCATCCGCTATGAATGCGAGGATGGCTATATTTTGCAGGGATCAAGAACACGACAGTGTCAGAGTAACGGCAAATGGAGTGAATTTGATCCATCTTGTGAAGGTATGGGCGAGCGTGAAAGTTCGTAGTGCACGATACAAGAATGGAGTATAGAATCAGTTGTAGAAATTGAAGGAAAGTTGAAGTGCAGTTATTTGCCCATAAAAACCCTTCTGAGCGATAGCCCTAGAAGGAAAGGGGAAAGAGAAAAAATATCTGACCCCGATGAGATTCCAACCCAGTGGAGGATCCGGGGGGGAGCGGGGTCGGGGGCTTTCGGACCCCCCTGTCATACCTGAGGTTCAAGTAATTGTCTTATCCTAGAATCTAGTTTTGCCACAGGTTTGCTTCAAAGGGGATGCGGATTGGAGAACTTGCAATAGGTGCAAGATCTGACCAACTTAGAGTGGCATTATTTTTCTCGTCTTCAGCTGTAGATTGTGGTGCTTTGTCTGCCCCAGTGAATGGCACAAAGACAGGCAGCATGTACTCCTTCCCAAATAAGGTTGAATTTAGGTGTGACAAAGGATTTGATTTGATTGGCTCTCAGACCCGTTCATGTCAGACCAATGGGAAGTGGAGTGGACATACAACGATTTGCAAAGGTATAGAAATGGTATTCTCAATTTAGAAGCACCAATGGTATTCTCTTGTAGTAAAGCCTGCTAATGGGTGGTTTGCGTATGACAAAGTGTTTCCAGTCTTTGATGAATGTAGACATTGTAGTTGTGATATATTGATTGGAAAGGTAGTGTTGGCCCCATCCATCCATCCCTCCATCCATCTGTTATGATTCTCTATGAAACGTTTATTGTCTGTTTTATATTTAGTTAGTTTGGATTTATCTCTATTTAAAAATAGTTTCCCCGAATATACAGTAGTAATAATTTTCTTACTGATACTTAATTACTTACAATTTCCTCTTTTATGCGCTTGTTCAATACAATTCATATTGCTGCCTCCTGCATCATCTTTTTCATCAACATCATTTTCTACCACTTATATCATATTTTTGCATGATTGTTTAGCAATTATTCCTCGAGTGCTCGTTGGATATGAGTTGATAAATAGGGTTAGAATCTTCTCATATACAACAAGCGCGATTGGAATGATTGCTTTATTATTAAATACTCAACCACGGACTTTCCTTTAAGGTGCAACTAACCCCTATGAGATTGTTTTAAAAATCTATTCAATATATGCTGAATAGTTGGTGGGTTCAGTGTTTTGTGATTTGAACCTTGTGTTTATGAGTTATAGAGGTCTGAAATCTCAATATGCAAATTTGATGACGTCTACTAAGGAATTTGCCATAACTTATTTAGACTTTTTCAAAAAGAACTTATTTTTTTAAATGGGCAAAAAAGGTATAAATTCATTTATAAAGACTGTGAAAATATTCTGTAAGTTTACAAATGTCAATAATCAGCACAAGGGCGTTTTTGTATCATAAATGATTCCTTAGTAGACGTCATCAAATTTGCATATCCTCTATAACTCATAAACGCAAGGTTCAAATCACAAAATGCTGAACCCACCAACTATTCAGCATATATTGAATCGATTTTTAAAACAATCTCATAGGGGTTAGTTGCACTTTAAGGTAATGCGACCAAGCAATGCTTATGAAATTTCTTTAAAATTGGCACAAAGATTGTTTTTGAGTACTAGAGTAGAAAACCAAGGTAATTCGTTTGGATGCTATGACCTTTCAAAAATAAGGCTTTGTCCATCGTTTCAAACAAAAATGGACTCTCCTTCTTATGTCTGTTCATAACTATAAAAGTAAGAACTTTAGGTGAACGATTGTCATCCAAAATCAGTTATTTCTCTTTTTCTTGTGTTTATTGATATGCCTCCACATCATAAGTTCAAAAAAGGTGTGTTTGTTTGTTCTAATCTGAGTTTCAGGCCCAAAGGGGGGATGGGATTTCACCTCCTCTCCCTCCCCTTTGAGCCTGAAACTCAGGTTATGTTTGTTCGATCACGATCATTAATTTTTATAAGCAATACAACGATCAAAATCAAATCAATCGCGAAAACTAACTAAGTAATGTCCGCCATTGTAATGTGAGCTTACCGGTACTTGTCTTTGAAAGCTATAGTAACGTACCACAAAGCGCCATTCTAAGCTAGGAAGACACGAAACTGAAATCACAACAACAAGCAATCACCAAAAGGTTGAACCAACAGTCATATTGTGGAAATAAATAAATAATTCGAGGGCTATCACCTCCTTCGGTTCTACAGCAAAAGTCATCCGTGATCTCTATCGAAGCACATTGCAAGCTGAATTCATCCATTTACAATTGTCTCAAGTGTTCAAATTTGACAATATTGGAGTCAAATCCACATAGGACACTTGGTAAACATCTTCATTGGATTAAAGTTAACGTTTGTGAACTTGACCAAACAATTTGAGACGATTTGATTCGCTCGCTTCATTCAATTTTCAATTTTCAATTTTCATCAAAGTCGTCCCTATGGTGACATCACGCTTTCATTCACCATATAAGGGCACATTGACCATATAAAGCTCGGAGCAGAACCGCGGAACCAATCAAAATGCTGGAAATGCAATAACCGAGGTTGATTATTTAATGGTATCATTTCTACGTGATCATTGTTCTTCTTATTCAATGCATGTTGTTATTGCATGTTTATTGCTAACCCTTGCTCATTTCCTTGAAGTTTCTGCCGAACTAACATCTTTGTAGGACACTTTTCTGACTCATTGTTTAACAAGAAAGTCTAGTTTGCGTACAAGACTTTGGATAGACTTATTGGCCTCGTAGTTCCGATTAAAAAGGTAACTTATGTCCTATGGAAATGGTTGTTAAAGACACACATCTCGTCCGTCGATGCCACATTCGTGAACGTACGTTGAAAATGTAAAAAATAAAACCGTAACAGCTTCGTGGATGATCATAAATTTTTAAGCTAAAATCTAAGCTAATCTGCAACTAATCTTCAATTAATTTACTATCTTTGAACTAACTTACTTTTAATCTGTAATTGTTCGATTCTTGGAAATTTGTAACTTTTTGGAGAGCGGGAAAGAATGATCAAATATCTACCAATGAGGAGCGTTTTCAGGTCTCGTGCTTTTACCAGGAAACCAGTGGTATTTGCTTTCTTGGTGCAAATGGAGAAGATATGTAAATCTCATTCAAATACGTATACAATATGTAATGAAAAGTTTCGCGCTGTATCCAAATGTATCATCGAGCGACACCGCGCGTGGCACGTGGTTTTTGATCACACTCCGCCTTGCGGACACTCTGTTAGAGTTGTTTATGTATGAATGGGAAGTAGTTAGTTACGGTAGGGTTCGTGCCGTGCGGTGACCGTACCGTGTGGCGAGCATTCTGATTGGCTTAGCAAAGATTTTGCGCGCTGTAATTGGTTAAATAGATGTCTTCGATTCCGTACCGTGATCGTAACTCCACTCATACGAAAACGACTCTAATACAGACAGGTTTGACGGTCCCGCCTGAAACCGAAACTATTTCTTTGACGGGTGCATGATTCGTGCCGGCCATATGAGAGAGGAAAATAATGACAGCCAAAGAAACGGTGCAGTAGTCATTTTCGTACCCAGACCCCTTTCTTACGAAAAATCAAAGGCTCTGGTAAGAGACAAACCGGAAGACCCAGATTCTAGGTCGTCAGATATGCACATGCTCAATATATTCTAACTTAAATGTAGATGAAGTTTTGTTAGAGCATCGATCGGCGAGAACTTCGCTGAAGTCCGCCATTTTATCACCGGAAGTTAGAAAATATTGAGCATGCGCATATCTGACGATCTAGAATGTGGGTCTTCCGGTTTGTATCTTACCAGAGCCTTCGATTTTTCGTTAGAAAGCTGAGAAGGATCTGGATACGAGAATGTGCAGTGGTTTAATGATATTCGTTTAACCTTTCACCGTCGGTAGTCGTCCCCATGGAAAATCGTATTATGTCGATGGTGCTGGTACATTATCTTTGTTTTTACTACTACCTTATCATACTTTTCTTGGTCCGAACCGAATCTACAACGTCTCATCATTTTATACCATTAGCTATCGATTGTGGTGGTCTCGATGTCCCTATGAATGGATCGTCCCAGGGTCAGTCAACAGTTTACCCGAATATCATCAACTTCGCATGTGACAAGGGCTTCATCTTAAAGGGGTCATCTTCCAGAAAATGTCAACCTAATAGAAAATGGGATGGTTCACTAACTTCATGTGATGGTAAGCTTTTCATATGTTTTTACAGAGTTACCAATTGCCACATTGTATCCAATAAGACATATTGCGGAAATTGCACTTTTCTTGTGGGTTCTTTTGTTTGTCCAACTGAACTTTTGTTTCTTCACTGTGTGAAAATCCCAAAGTAAAGGAACGAGCGGGTGTCAATGGCCAGCCCATTTCCCTTTTATCATTCCTGATATAGTTACGCATACGACGGTTTACAGTGCCAGTGTTCTTTATTTCCAGCGATTGACTGTGGTCCTCTTGAAAAACCAGTCAATGGGACCCTTGCAGGATCCATCACAGTTTTCCCAAACAAACTATCCTTCTTTTGCGATGAGGGTTTTCTGATGAGAGGTCCAAAGAAAAGAAAATGCCAGGCAAACGGCAAGTGGAGCGGGACGACGACAAGGTGTGAAGGTGTGACATTGGGCCATTATTCTCTATTTTCAGGGTTGACACAGAAGACTGAGGGCGCTTTCCATTTGGCAGAACTGACTGGTCTGATCAACCGGTTCTTAAATGGAATGTGCCAGTTCTGAGAACTATCTGAACCAGTTCCCAGAACTCACGTGTTCCATTTAAGAACTGGTCGGAAAGACCAGTCAGTTCTGCCAAATGGAAAGTACCCTAAGAGTTGTGGTACAACGGACACTTTCCTATTTCTTTTACAAAGTGGAGTTGTGTTTGATCTCTCGTTTTGCCTTTACTCTCATCCGTGTTATTTAGCGCAGCCACATGAATACCCTTTGAACAGAGCACTGACGAAGGAAGTGGTTCTCTGAACGATCACTTACGGACGAATTCAATAATTATTTTACTGATCATACTTTTACTTTTACTGTCACTTAGCGAATTTTTTGAAGCTGAGAGTTATTGTGTAGTTTTGGCATAATGTTTGGCGACAAAATTCACTAATTGAAAACTGCTATCTTATTTAATCAATAGCGATCGACTGTGGTTCCTTGGCTGTCCCAATCAATGGATCTCGTCATGGCAAGCTAACTGTGTTCCCAAACATAATCAAGTTTAAATGTGACGATGGTTTTGATCTGATTGGTTCTGTTGCTCGACGCTGTCAATCAAATGGATCATGGAGTGGAAAATCAACAAAATGCAAAGGTGAAAATAACAATTTCCTATATACAGTCTCCTCTTGTTACGCCCTTATGTGGGATTTCTGCATAAGGAAAGTGAGGGATAACTGTATAACTCACCTGTGCAATGCACACGATAATTAACATACTATATTGTGCGGATGATAGCAAATGACTTTCTGTTGTTAGCTGTTGAAAATAGTCCCCTTTGCTACCTAAACAAATATTTGTTTTTCCAACAGCTGTTGATTGTGGCGCTCTTGCTACTCCACAAAATGGATCTCTTCAAGGACCTCTGACAGTGTTTCCTAATGTGATAAAGTTCAGTTGCGATGAAGGCTTTCTTCTCCGTGGCTCCTCATCCCGTTCCTGTCAAACAAGCAGAAAATGGAGTGGAACACTCACACGATGCGAAGGTACCTGGAAATTTATATTTGAAGGTAACAACTTGTCGGATCGAATGTCAATTGAATAATACTAACGTTACTTCATTAGCTGTAAACTGTGGCGCTCTTGGGGTTCCTGTAAACGGTTCCATGTTGGGAACTTCAACCGTGTTTCCCGAAAGACTACGATTTGAATGCGATGATGGCTTCGACTTGATTGGATCTTCTATACGGAAATGTCTCTCGAATGGAAAATGGAGTGGAAATCAGCCAACGTGCAAAGGTATCAAGTGCTCCTTCACATGGAGCTTCAGTTGTACATGTGCTTCACGTTTTGTATTATGAGATCAACATGTTGTCACTTGTGTTTCAACAGCTGTTGATTGTGGTCTCCTTGGTGCTCCACAAAATGGATCTCTCCGAGGATCGCTCACAGTATTTCCCAATGTGGTAAAATTCAGCTGTGATGAAGGCTTTCTTCTTCGTGGGGCTGCTTCTCGCTCCTGTCAAGCTAACAGAACATGGAGCGGAGTTCTTACAAGATGTGAAGGTATATATTCCATCATTTATGGAACGCATATCTGTAGTAGTGTTAGATGAATTCTAGCTCATAGCTCATCAACAAACGCTGTGAGTGTTGAAATGATTTTATACAGAATTTCCAACTGCATACCTTTTACATTAACAGCTGTGAACTGTGGCTCTCTCACGGCTCCTGTAAACGGTTCTATGATTGGTACATTAACGGTATTTCCAGAGAGTCTACGATTTGAATGCGATGACGGATTCGATCTGATTGGATCTTCTATAAGAAAATGCCTCTCGAATGGACAATGGAGCGGCAACCATCCAACTTGCAAAGGTCTGCAGGACGTTTCTCTTTAATTTAGATTTGGAGAGAGGTGTAACTTTGGGAATATGTTTTTCCAACAGCTGTTGATTGTGGTTCTCTTGCTGCTCCACAAAATGGATCTCTTCAAGGATCGCTGACAGTGTTTCCAAATGTGATAAAGTTCAGCTGCGATGATGGTTTTCTACTTCGTGGCTCCTCATCCCGTCCCTGCCAAGCTAACAGAAAATGGAGTGGAACACTCACACGATGCGAAGGTAACGGGGAATTTATATTTGAAGTAATAAGGTAATAACTTGCCGGATCGAATGTCAATTGAATTATACTAACGTTACTCCATTAGCTGTAAACTGTGGCGCTCTTGTGGTTCCTGTAAATGGTTCCATGTTGGGAACTTCAACCGTGTTTCCCGAAAGACTACGATTTGAATGCGATGATGGCTTTGACTTGATTGGATCTTCTATAAGGAAATGTCTCTCGAATGGAAAATGGAGTGGAAATCAGCCAACGTGCAAAGGTATCAAGTGCTCCTTCACATGGAGCTTCAGTTGTACATGTGCTTCACGTTTTGTATTATGAGATCAACATGTTGTCACTTGTGTTTCAACAGCTGTTGATTGTGGTCCCCTTGGTGCTCCACAAAATGGCTCTCTCAGAGGATCGCTCACAGTATTTCCCAATGTGATAAAGTTCAGCTGTGATGAAGGCTTTCTTCTTCGTGGGTCTTCTTCTCGCTCCTGTCAAGCTAACAGAACATGGAGCGGAGTTCTTACACGATGTGAAGGTATGTATTCCATCATCTATGGAACGCATGTCTGTAGTAGTGTTAGATGAATTCTAGCTCATAGCTCATCAACAAACAACTTTCACTGATAAGAAACATCCCAGCATGAGTGTTGAAATGATGTTATACAGATTTTCCAACTGCATATCTTTTACATTAACAGCTGTGAATTGTGGCTCTCTTACGGCTCCTGTGAATGGTTCTATGATTGGTACATTAACGGTGTTTCCAGAAAGTCTACGTTTTAAATGCGATGATGGATTCGATCTGATTGGATCTTCTGTAAGAAAATGTTTATCGAATGGACAATGGAGCGGCAATCATCCGACTTGCAAAGGTCTGCAGGACGTTTCTATTCAATTTAGATTTGGAGTAACCTGAGTATCAGGCTTTTTTGGCGGAGGGGGAGAGAAAAAGAAAGGAGGAAGAGAAGGGAAGAAAAGCCTGACACAGACCTATTGATTTGAGCCTTCCGCCCCCTCGCAGCACGATACATATATCTGGAAATAACAACCAATCAAAATCACTTCCGCTTTGCCAACTGTCATGTCAAGACTGTCGTATGTCAAGGAGCTTGACCTTCAGTGCTGTTGGAGTTTTTAAAACCGTTTCACTACGTTCTACAAGCACCGTTTGTATCTTCTTCAATTTGGTTTTATCGTGCTACCCTCGTTAAATAAAGTCCTTACTTACTTACGAGATGAAACTAAGAAACAGCTGATAAATCAGCCTGTCGGCAAAACCCCAAGCACGTCGTTTTTGTTAGTTTGAAGACAAAGTTCTTGTTATTTCTTCAATTCAATTCCAGGAAAGGCTTCATAGCTCCTTCTAGAGCCTGTCTAAATTATTTTCAATCATAAATAAAAGGAAATCGAGCTTATTCTTGTAGAATACGATGTATCATTTCCGGTCGGCTGTGACGTTTCCCTGGGGACGTTTCAAGCCTTTGTGTTTTATCCAATCATATCAACGTCCAGAATCTGGACGCATGACACGGGCAGATCAATGTCCTTGTGTCAGGCCTTCTTCTTCTTTCTTCTCCCCGGGCCTCTCTCCCTCCCCTTTCCTTTTTGAAGGCCTGATACTCAGGTTAGATTTGGAGAGAGGTGTAACTTTGGTAATTTGTTTTTCCAACAGCGGTTGATTGTGGTTCTCTTGCTGCTCCACAAAATGGATCTCTTCAAGGATCCCTGACAGTGTTTCCAAATGTGATAAAGTTCAGCTGTGATGAAGGCTTTCTACTTCGTGGCTCCTCATCGCGTTCCTGTCAAGCTAACAGAATATGGAGTGGAACACTCACACGATGCGAAGGTACCTGGAAATTTATATTTGAAGGTAACAACTTTGTCGGATCGAATGTCAATTGAATTCTACTAACGTTACTTCATTAGCTGTAAACTGTGGCGCTCTTGGGGTTCCTGTAAACGGTTCCATGTTGGGAACTTCAACCGTGTTTCCCGAAAGACTACGATTTGAATGCGATGATGGCTTTGACTTGATTGGATCTTCTATACGGAAATGTCTCTCGAATGGAAAATGGAGTGGAAATCAGCCAACGTGCAAAGGTATCAAGTGCTCCTTCACATGGAGCTTCAGTTGTACATGTGCTTCACGTTTTGTATTATGAGATTAACATGTTGTCACTTGTGTTTCAACAGCTGTTGATTGTGGTCCCCTTGGTGCTCCACAAAATGGATCTCTCCGAGGATCGCTCACAGTATTTCCCAATGTGATAAAGTTCAGCTGTGATGAAGGCTTTCTTCTTCGTGGGTCTTCTTCTCGCTCCTGTCAAGCTAACAGAACATGGAGCGGAGTTCTTACAAGATGTGAAGGTATATATTCGACCATTTATTGAACGCATGTCTGTAGTAGTGTTAGATGAATCATAGCTCATAGCTCATCAACAAACGGTGTGAGTGTTGAAATGATTTTATACAGACTTTCCAACTGCATACCTTTTACATTAACAGCTGTGAACTGTGGCTCTCTTACGGCTCCTGTGAATGGTTCTATGATTGGTACATTAACGGTGTTTCCAGAAAGTCTACGTTTTAAATGCGATGATGGATTCGATCTGATTGGATCTTCTGTAAGGAAATGTTTATCGAATGGACAATGGAGCGGCAATCATCCAATTTGTAAAGGTCTGCAGAACGTTTCTCTTTAATTTAAATTTGGAGAGAGGTGTAACTTTAGGAATTTGTTTTTCCAACAGCTGTTGATTGTGGTGCTCTTGCTACTCCACAAAATGGATCTCTTCAAGGTCCTCTGACAGTGTTTCCTAATGTGATAAAGTTCAGCTGCGATGAAGGTTTTCTACTTCGTGGCTCGTCCTCCCGTTCCTGCCAAGCTAACAGAACATGGAGTGGAGCCCTTACCCGATGTGAAGGTAGAGTGAGTTTCACATGCCAATAATCCATAGCCTCAATCATTAGGAATACCGGCTTTTATCCATACTCATTCACTGACTGCATACATTTTACATTAACAGCTGTAAACTGTGGCTCTCTTACGGCTCCTGTGAATGGTTCTATTATTGGTACATTAACGGTGTTTCCCGAAAGAGTACGATTTGAATGCGATGACGGATTCGATCTGATTGGATCTTCTGTAAGAAAATGTTTATCGAATGGACAATGGAGCGGCAATCATCCAACTTGCAAAGGTCTGCAGGACGTTTCTCTTTAACTTAGATTTGGAGTGTGGTGTAACTTTGGGAATTTGTTTTTCCAACAGCTGTTGATTGTGGTTCTCTTGCTGCTCCACAAAATGGCTCTCTTCAAGGATCGCTGACAGTGTTTCCAAATGTGATAAAGTTCAGCTGCGATGAAGGTTTTCTGCTTCGTGGCTCGTCTTCTCGTTCCTGTCAAGCAAACAGAACATGGAGTGGAACACTCACACGATGTGAAGGTAGAGTGAGTTTGACATGCCAATAATCCATAGCCTCAATCATTAGGAATACCGGCTTTTATCCATACTCATTCACTGACTGCATACATTTTACATTAACAGCTGTAAACTGTGGCTCTCTTACGGTTCCTGTAAACGGTTCCATGTTTGGAGCTTTGACGGTGTTTCCAGAGAGTCTACGTTTTAAATGCGATGACGGATTCGACCTGATTGGATCTACTGCAAGAAAATGTTTATCGAATGGACAATGGAGCGGCAATCATCCAACCTGCAAAGGTAACAAACTCTAATATCTATATATTCTGAGGATTAGAGATGTAACTTTGGTTTGTAATTGGGATTTCAACAGCTGTTGATTGTGGTTCTCTTGCTACTCCACAAAATGGCTCTCTTCAAGGATCCCTGACAGTGTTTCCAAATGTAATTAAGTTCAGCTGCGATGAAGGCTTTCTTCTCCGTGGCTCGTCTTCCAGTTCCTGTCAAGCTAACAGAACGTGGAGTGGAATGCTCACACAATGCGAAGGTAAGGCGAGATTGATATTTAAAGAATATATCGGTAATAACTTGTTGGATGAAATATTAATTGAATTATACTAACTTTACTTCATTAGCTGTGAACTGTGGCTCTCTTACGGCTCCTGTAAACGGCTCCATGTTGGGAACATTAACCGTGTTTCCCGAAAGAGTACGATTTGAATGCGATGACGGATTCGATCTGATTGGATCTTCTGTAAGAAAATGTTTATCGAATGGACAATGGAGCGGCAATCATCCAACCTGCAAAGGTCTGCAGGACGTTTCTCTTTAATTTAGATTTAGAGTGTGGTGTAACTTTGGGAATTTGTTTTTCCAACAGCTGTTGATTGTGGTTCTCTTGCTACTCCACAAAATGGCTCTCTTCAAGGATCCCTGACAGTGTTTCCAAATGTGATAAAGTTCAGCTGCGATGAAGGCTTTCTACTCCGTGGCTCGTCTACCCGTTCGTTCCTGTCAAACAAACAGAACGTGGAGTGGAGCCCTTACACGATGTGAAGGTAGAGTAAATTTCACAACCCACTCAAATATTCAATGGTGTCAATCATTAGGAATGCCGACTTTTATCCATAGTCATTCACTGACTGCATACATTTTACATTAACAGCTGTAAACTGTGGCTCTCTTACGGCTCCTGTGAATGGTTCTATGATTGGTACATTAACGGTGTTTCCAGAGAGTCTACGTTTTAAATGCGATGACGGATTCGATCTGATTGGATCTTCTGTTAGAAAATGTTTATCGAATGGACAATGGAGCGGCAACCATCCAACTTGCAAAGGTCTGCAGGAAGTTTCTCTTTAACTTAAATTTGGAGAGAGGTGTAACTTTGGGAATTTGTTTTTCCAACAGCTGTTGATTGTGGTCCTCTTGCTGTTCCACAAAATGGATCTCTCCAAGGATCCCTGACAGTGTTTCCAAATGTGATAAAATTCAGCTGTGATGAAGGTTTTCTTCTTCGTGGCTCGTCTTCTCGTTCCTGTCAAACAAACAGAACATGGAGTGGAACACTTACACGATGTGAAGGTAGAGTGAATTTCACATGCCTATAATCCATAGCCTCAATCATTAGGACTACCGGCTTTTATCCATACTCATTCACTGACTTTATTCCTTTTACATTAACAGCTGTAAACTGTGGCTCTCTTGCGGTTCCTGTAAACGGTTCCATGTTTGGATCTTTGACGGTGTTTCCAGAGAGTCTACGGTTTAAATGCGATGACGGATTCGATCTGATTGGATCTTCTGTAAGAAAATGTTTATCGAATGGACAATGGAGCGGCAATCATCCAACCTGCAAAGGTAACAAACTCTAATATCTATATATTCTGAGGATTAGAGATGTAACTTTGGTTTGTAATTGGGATTTCAACAGCTGTTGATTGTGGTTCTCTTGCTACTCCACAAAATGGCTCTCTTCAAGGATCCCTGACAGTGTTTCCAAATGTAATTAAGTTCAGCTGCGATGAAGGCTTTCTTCTCCGTGGCTCGTCTTCCCGTTCCTGTCAAGCTAACAGAACGTGGAGTGGAATGCTCACACAATGCGAAGGTAAGGCGAGATTGATATTTGAAGAATATATCGGTAATAACTTGTTGGATGAAATATTAATTGAATTATACTAACTTTACTTCATTAGCTGTGAACTGTGGCTCTCTTACGGCTCCTGTAAACGGCTCCATGTTTGGAACTTTGACGGTATTTCCAGAGAGTCTGCGATTTGAATGCGATGACGGATTTGATATGATTGGATCTACTGTCAGAAAATGTTTATCGAATGGACAATGGAGCGGCAATCATCCAACCTGCAAAGGTAACAAACTCTAATATATATATATTCTGAGGATTAGAGATGTAACTTTGGTTTGTAATTGGGATTTCAACAGCTGTTGATTGTGGTGCTCTTGCTGCTCCACAAAATGGCTCTCTTCAAGGATCCCTGACAGTATTTCCAAATGTGATAAAGTTCAGCTGCGATGAAGGTTTTCTTCTCCGTGGCTCGTCTTCTCGTTCGTGTCAAGCAAACAGAACATGGAGTGGAACACTCACACGATGCGAAGGTAGGAATGCTACTATTCATGTTAACTTCACTAGATCGATATTCCAGGATATTTATTAGCTGTGATGTACTCGTGTTTCTGCAGCTGTTGATTGTGGTCCTCTTCCTGTTCTACGAAATGGATCGCGCCAGGGATCTCTTACAGTATTTCCGAATGCAGTGAGGTTGAGGTGCGATGAAGGTTTCATTCTTCATGGTTCTGCATTTCGTGCGTGCCAGGCTAATCGCACATGGGGTGGTAGTATAACGATTTGCAAAGGTAAGAAAAAAAGGTCTTCAGACACGTGAATCTAACACTATCACCCCTAAGCTTACTGTATGGCGATTTTCTACTTGTAGCAATCGATTGTGGTGGCCTTGCTGTACCAATGAACGGATCCCTATATGGAAACGCAACAGTATTCCCCAATGACATTCGTTTCAAATGTGATAATGGGTTTGACCTTCTTGGATCTTCTGTCCGTCTTTGTCAATCAGATGGAAATTGGAGCGGAAAACAGACAGTATGCAAAGGTAATCGACCTTTCCAATACTGAACCCAGAAAATAGAACCTAAAGGGGACACTAATTAATGTAATAACAGGGGCGTAGGCAGGGAGGTCCCAGGGTACCTGAGACCCCCCCCCCCCCCCCCTCCCCTCATCTGGGTCTACTCTTTAAATTTATATGTTTGAGGAGGCTAGTCGAGGGGGGGATTTGGTGGTGAACGATATGGGGTGTGACCCCCCGAATGGAAAATCCTGGCTTTCAGGGAATAATAACATCGTAATGATGGTTTAGGGACATTATGCCAAAGTACTAATAACACGGGGGAAAAAAAGAAAAATTACCACTAAATATCCATTGAAGACCATTGAACATTTTTACTATAGTAAAATTTGCCCCCAATCTACATCGTGGAAAAACAGACCTATGTCAGTACATGATGATTGTGATTGATCAGTAACTTACGAATAATGTATTAGAACAAAAGAATAAGACGTTTATATCAAACAAAGGAAATTACAAGCTCATGATGAAATATTTGTTTTCTGCAGCGGTTGATTGCGGTGATCTTGCTCATCCACGTAACGGCTCACGAAAGGGATCATTGACAGTTTTTCCTAACGCAGTTGGATTTTACTGTGACGAGGGGTTCTTGCTACGTGGTTCTAACTTACGCGTATGTCAGGCTAATGGAACATGGAGTGGTTATAAAACAAGATGCCAAGGTGTGTAGATATTTTCAAATGGAACGACAGTGTCGGTCCCCCTCAATGTGAAGTGATACGACAACAAATTCCTATTTCAACTTTTTAAACATGAATACCCCAGCTTATGTTATTTTATTAGCTTCGCCTAAATATCTCTAATGATATCAATAAAAAAGAAAGTACAAAAAGAAAGGACAGGGTAACCGCAACAATTACTGCGAGCTCTAGTTATGAACTAGATATTGCGGTTATTCTAAATCTGAAGGTTATTTTACATAGTGTTTGGTAGGTCTTTCTGGCCCCGGTTGCACGAAAGGTGAATAGCGCTATCCATCGGATAAGTCTTATCCAACGGATAAAACTGATGCAGTTATCCAATAAATTTTATCCGTTGGATAGGACTTATCCAGTGGATAGCGCTATTCACCTTTCGTGCAACCGGACCCTGGAGTCTACTGAAGGTAACCGGTCATGACTCACTGTATTGGGGGCGTCATGACAGTTGTGGGGCGTCATGATAGGGGACGTCATGGCAAGGGGGTGTCATGACTGTAATTCCTACTGAACAGTGCCATAACAAGTCCGTTTTTATTACAATCCAAACATTCCATTATTTATGTAGTAAAAGTAGCAATGAATAACTTACCATCTCTGTGTTTGCAGCTGTAGACTGTGGTCCACTTGAGGTTCCTTTGAACGGAACTATTCAAGGAAGGCTAACTGTTTTCCCAAACAGTTTGAAGTTCAGTTGTGACGAAGGGTTTGACTTGCTTGGCTCTGCAGTGCGGATTTGCTTATCAAATGGAAAATGGAACGGCAATCAGACATCATGCAAAGGTATGGCAATAAACTTCAATAACATCGAGGGAAAGTTAAAGTGCTATTAAGATACCCATAAAGTTCTTCTGGGCGTTAGCCCTACAAGAGCAAAAAATCCCTGACCCTGATGGGATTTGAACCCACAACCCTCGGAACTGATCACCGATGCACTTGCACGAAAGGTGAATAGCGCTATCCACCGGATAAGTCCTATCGAACGGATAAAATATATGGGATAACTGCATCAGTTGTATCCGTTGGATAAGACTTATCCGGTGCATAGCGGCGCTATTCATCTTTCGTACAACCGGGGTCAGCTAAGCTACAAGGCCAAACTGGAAGTAGGCCGTGGATAATTAAGATTTCCTAGTACGTTCTTCTTACCTTATTCCCGAAAGCTGTGGAAAATATGTACGTGATTGTCTTTGTCCTGTTCATAGCTGTTGATTGTGGGTCTCTCACTGCCCCAAAGAATGGTTCATACGAAGGATCTTCCACGGTCTTCCCCAATGCTGTAGCGTTCTATTGTGACATCGGCTTTCTTCTACTCGGTTCGTCATTGCGAAGGTGTCAATCGACCAGAAAGTGGAGTGGTTCAAGAACCAGATGTGAAGGTATATAGGTATATAGCAAGTGTACTGGACTGATTCCAAAGTATTCTGTCATGGAAATCATTTCAATTGTTATATTTGAATTTCTGAAAAACGGACAATCGATGATTAATGTGCCGATACCCTTTTCAACAGCTGTAGAGTGTGGTCCTCTTCTTCCACCCCAAAATGGAACTCTCGAAGGGTCCTTAACAATTTTTCCAAACGTAATAATATTCAGTTGTGATGAAGGATTTCTCCTTCGTGGCTCCACCTCTCGTGTCTGTCAAGCCAATAAAACGTGGGGTGGAGGCAAGACATGGTGTGAAGGTTAGTATTGGTCTTGCCTGAAACGACAAAGTTACATCTTTTCGTTAATTAATAATGTTACGAGATTCATTGTTAAAAAACTAAGAAGTGTAGGTAGGTCAACTTTATTTCGACACGCTAGCCCCTTCAACTTAAAGCTGGTTTCCAGGAGGGGAGTGTATACAATAATAATTTAAAAAATTGTCTAATACTTATACTATATTGTCTAATACTTATGCTTATATTGATTGATTGACTACTACACCAATAATTATATAAGTGTTATTGAGTTGTACAAGGGAAATGGGAAAGCTATGACGTGATCTAAGTGTGTGGTTGTGAGGACGTTGATAGCTTTAGTTTTTGAGGAGAATTTTAATGAATTTAATTCCCTCCTTGCATTGGTAATTAACCAGAAGGTTAGTTAGCTAGCACAGTGACATGGTTGTATAGTTTTTACTCTAAAACTCTTGAAATCCCTACAGAAGGCAGGGATGTTCCAAATCGAATCGGGAAATCAAAAGTTGCACGCGCGCAATGCTAGCTAGTGACAATGGAACATGTCTTCTTCAGTTTACTTATTCGATAAATACTAATTGTATTGGATTTTTTTCAGCAAAGGATTGTGGTCCTCTCTCTAAACCCCTGAACGGTTCAATATCTGGAACTCAAACACTATATCCTAATAGTATGTCGCTGGGTTGTGATCAAGGATTCAATCTCATTGGATCGTCTGTGCGTACATGTTTATCAAATGGAAGATGGGGCGGGAACAAGACAATATGCAATGGTAAGGATCATTCCCGATACACCGAGAAAAAATACACATGTGCTGATGCAATCATTGCAGCCATTAAACAGAATAATTTCAATTATATATTTGATCATCAATAATAATAATAATCATCATCATCATCATCAGCCGTTGATTGTGGTCATCTGAAGATTCCTCAAAATGGAACACGCCAAGGCTCTTTGACGGTATTTCCCAACGTCGTAATATTTACCTGTGATGAAGGATTTCTTCTTCGTGGCTCGTCTATTCGTTCATGCCAAGCAAACAGGACATGGAGTGGTCGTGAAGCACTTTGTGATGGTACGTCCTAGTTATAACAGTTACAACTGTAGTTACAATAGAGTTGGCAACGTGGCATTCGCAATGATTTCATTATCTATATACCATATGCATACACAAACACCGATTCACATATATAGATATTTAGATTTGCTCAAGTTCTATTTTAAAGCAGTTGGTGTGATATCAATTACGTTACCGACTAATGTAGATGTAGATGTACAACTAACATTACTATTAACAATTCGCACACTAACACTTCAATTTAAAATACAGTTAAAAAGAAGCTCCAATTTTGTTTTTATCGCATTTGTTTTACAATAGCGATTGACTGCGGCCCTCTGCCTATTCCATTCAATGGATCAATCACCGGGGACAAAACGTACTTTCCAAATAGTATAAGATTCAAATGTGATGAAGGATTTAACCTCCTTGGATCTTCCTTACGCCCATGTTTGTCTAATGGAAAG
Organism: Actinostola sp. cb2023; assembly: GCA_033675265.1. Lineage (NCBI taxonomy): Eukaryota > Metazoa > Cnidaria > Anthozoa > Actiniaria > Actinostolidae > Actinostola > Actinostola sp. cb2023. The sequence goes on along the minus strand of JAUJYZ010001110.1, from coordinate 808,539 downwards.
TGGGGTGGTAACCAGACTCATTGCAATGGTAAGAAATTGTGTCTTGGAAAAAGCGACATATTTTTCCGCAACAGAATAAAAGAGTATGTTTGTTTTTCCAACAGCTGTCGATTGCGGTTCTCTTGCTGTTCCACAAAATGGCTCTCTCCAAGGATCCCTGACAGTGTTTCCTAATGTGATAAAGTTCAGCTGCGATGAAGGTTTCCTCCTTCGAGGCTCATATGCTCGTGTCTGCCAAGCAAACAGGACATGGAATGGAAACATGACAAGGTGCGAAGGTAAGATAATCATATAAAAGATAAGACATAGGTTATATCTATTATTATTATTATTATTATTATTATTATTATTATTATTATTATTATTATTATTATTATTATTATTATTATTATTATTATTATTATTATTATTATTATTATTATTATTATTATTATTATTATTATTATTATTATTATTATTATTATTATTATTATTATTATTATTATTATTATTATTATTATTATTATTATTATTATATTATTATTATTATTATTATTATTATTATTATTATTATTATTATTATTATTATTATTATTATTATTATTATTATTATTATTATTATTATTATTATTATTATTATTATTATTATTATTATTATTATTATTATTATTATTATTATTATTATTATTATTATTATTATTATTATTATTATTATTATTATTATTATTATTATTATTATTATTATTATTATTATTATTATTATTATTATTATTATTATTATTATTATTATTATTATTATTATTATTATTATTATTATTATTATTATTATTATTATTATTATTATTATTATTATTATTATTATTATTATTATTATTATTATTATTATTATTATTATTATTATTATTATTATTATTATTATTATTATTATTATTATTATTATTATTATTATTATTATTATTATTATTATTATTATTATTATTATTATTATTATTATTATTATTATTATTATTATTATTATTATTATTATTATTATTATTATTATTATTATTATTATTATTATTATTATTATTATTATTATTATTATTATTATTATTATTATTATTATTATTATTATTATTATTATTATTATTATTATTATTATTATTATTATTATTATTATTATTTTTTGATTAGTAGGGATTTCGTAATACATAACAAAATAAAACTAAGCGAAATTATACGACGTTTCGGCGTCACAGACGCCATTATCAAGTAAGTTTAATGAACAATGTGGGAGTTTATAAAGGCATCAAGATGAATAACAATGAGTTATTAAATGAAGAGTTTGGCCCTCAGGGAGTCTGATTGAATATTTAGAGAAGGTCTCTTCATTTAATAACTCATTGTTATTCATCTTGATGCCTTTATAAACTCCCACATTGTTCATTAAACTTACTTGATAATGGCGTCTGTGACGCCGAAACGTCGTATAATTTCGCTTAGTTTTATTTTGTTATGTATTATTATTATTATTATTATTATTATTATTATTATTATTATTATTATTATTATTATTATTATTATTATTATTATTATTATTATTATTATTATTATTATTATTATTATTATTATTATTATTATTATTATTATTATTATTATTATTATTATTATTATTATTATTATTATTATTATTATTATTATTATTATTATTATTATTATTATTATTATTATTATTATTATTATTATTATTATTATTATTATTATTATTATTATTATTATTTATTATTATTATTATATTATTATTATTATTATTATTATTATTATTATTATTATCTAACTTGATAACTTGTGATGGATGGATGGACGGATGGACGGATGGACGGATGGACGGATGGACGGATGGACGGATGGACGGATGGACGGATGGACGGATGGACGGATGGACGGATGGACGGATGGACGGATGGACGGATGGACGGATGGACGGATGGACGGATGGACGGATGGACGGATGGACGGATGGACGGATGGATGGAAGGATGTTCGGAACTGATCCGTGGGACAGGTATTCGTTCTGACGGTAAATATTTAAATACAATTCTATTTACTTTGAATAGCCGTAGACTGTGGTGCTTTGACTGTGCCAACGAATGGTTCCAAGTTTGGTCTCAAGACCGTCTTTCCAAACAGTATAAAATTCAAGTGTGATGAAGGTTTTGATCTTCTTGGATCATCTGTGAGAACTTGTTTATCAAATGCAATATGGAGTGGAAACTATACAACGTGCAAAGGTATACAGAAGGCATACGCAGTACGTTTGAAGAGAATCTAATTTCAAATATTGACAGATATTCTCTTTCCCATAGCTGTCGATTGTGGCCCACTTGCTAAGCCCCAAAACGGATCCCTTCAAGGAACTCTGACTGTATTCCCTAACATAATAAGGTTTACTTGTGATGAGGGATTTATTCTTCGTGGATCATCTTCTCGTGTTTGTCAAGCAAATAGGACATGGAGCGGTCTTCAGACACTGTGCGAAGGTTGGTAAATTCTGGAGGAGATTTACGCATTGCAATTGTGTCATCTTTTTTGATGTCTTCTTCCTGTGTTTTTATCTTACAATAGCTATTGACTGTGGTCCTCTATCTAATCCATTCAATGGATCCGTGATTGGGGCCAAGACATTCTTTCCAAATAGTATAGATTTCAAATGCGATGAAGGATTCGATCTCGTTGGTTCTTCCATGAGAAAATGTTTGTCCAACGGAAAATGGAGTGGAAATGTCACGCAATGCAATAAATTAAACTTTATTTATCGTGAGTCAAGACATTTAGGTTGCAGCACATTGACGAAGCGTTTATATGCATTTCAACAGCTGTCGATTGTGGACTTCTTGCTACTCCACAAAATGGCTCTTCCCAAGGTTCTCTGACTGTATTTCCTAATATCGTAAAGTTCAGCTGTGACGAAGGTTTTCTTCTTCGCGGCTCGTCGTATCGGGTATGTCAAGCTAACAGCACTTGGAGCGGTAGTTTAACTGGTTGTGAGGGTAAGTGAACAGAAATCAAGTAAGGTAGGTTTTGGAGGGATTGGGAGAAATGGATGGATGGATGGATCCCACAATTTGGAGAATCCGCGTAGAAAACGAACATGCCTTCCTTATACAGTTAATATGTTATTTTTTTGTCAACAGCTGTCGATTGTGGATCTCTTGACGTTCCAAGAAATGGATCTTCGTTCGGAAATAAAACTTTCTTCCCAAACAGTATTATGTTCAAGTGTGATGAGGGATTCCAACTTTTGGGCTCGTCTATGCGCACATGTTTGTCAAATGGACAATGGAATGGAAATCGAACAATATGCCAAGGTCAGTACCTTGCTGTTATATTTGAAAACTATTTAGAATACCCTCAAAGTTTGTTTATGTATTTGGTCTTTCTAGCTGTCGATTGTGGTTCTCTTGGTGTCCCACAAAATGGCTCTCTGCAAGGATCACTGACAGTGTTTCCAAATGTGATAAAGTTCAACTGTGACGAAGGCTTTCTGCTTCGTGGTTCTTCATCCCGTGTATGTCAAGCCAACAGAACGTGGAGTGGAACTCTAACACATTGTGAAGGTTCGTCACCCAAGTGCTTTGGTTTTCCTCATTCGCAATGACTCCATTCGCAAGCTACAACTTTGTCAACGATGCACCATAATTGTAATATACCACTAATGTAACCTTGCTTGCAAACAAGAGTTAAAACTGACTTTCAAAAGATCAGTCTCAACTGCAATAATATTTGTCGTTCAGTAATCAATGTCCATCTGTTTAAATCATTAGCAATAGACTGTGGACCTCTAGTTCCTCCCATGAATGGCTCCAAGCATGGTATCAATACGGTGTTTCCAAATATCATCAAGCTCTCATGCGATGAAGGATTTGATCTCCTTGGTTCTTTTCAACGAAAGTGTCAATCGAATGGAAGTTGGAGCGGAAATCATCCAACATGCAAAGGTAGGAAGGGCCATTCTCTCCAATGCAAAACTCGTTGGCAGTCCATTGATATATTATTTTTTTATTTGTAGCTGTTGATTGTGGTTCTCTTGCTGCTCCACAAAATGGATCTCTTAAAGGATCCCTTACAGTATTTCCCAATGTGATCAAATTCAGCTGCGACGAAGGCTTTCTTCTTCGCGGATCGTCGTATCGGGTATGTCAAGCTAACAGAACTTGGAGCGGTAGTTTAACTGGTTGTGAGGGTAAGTGAACAGAAATCAAGTAAGGTAGGTTTTGGAAGGATTGGGAGAAATGGATGGATGGATGGATCCCACAATTTGGAGAATCCGCGTAGAAAACGAGCATGTTATACAGTAATATGCTATTTTTTTGTCAACAGCCGTCGATTGTGGATCCCTTGACGTTCCAAGAAATGGATCTTCGTTCGGAAATAAAACTTTCTTCCCAAACAGTATTGTGTTCAAGTGTGATGAGGGATTCCAACTTTTGGGCTCGTCTATGCGCACATGTTTGTCAAATGGACAATGGAATGGAAATCGAACAATATGCCAAGGTCAGTACCTTGCTGTTATATTTGAAAACTATTTAGAATACCCTCAAAGTTTGTTCATGTGTTTCATCTTGCCAGCTGTCGATTGTGGTTCTCTTGGTGTCCCACAAAATGGCTCTCTCCAAGGATCCCTGACAGTGTTTCCAAATGTGATCAAGTTCAGCTGTGATGAAGGCTTTCTGCTTTGTGGTTCTTCATCCCGTGTATGTCAAGCCAACAGAACGTGGAGTGGAACTCTAACACATTGTGAAGGTACGTCGCTCAAGTGCTTTGGTTTTCCTCATTCGCAATGACTCCATTCGCGCGCAAGCTACAACTTTGTCAACGTTGCATCATTGTAATATGCCACTACGATAACCTTGCTTGTAAACAAGAGTTAAATTAGACATCCAAAATATCACTCTCAGCTGCAATAAGATGTGTTGTTCAGTAATTACTGAGAGCTGTCCATCTGTTAAAATCAATAGCAATAGACTGTAGACCTCTAGTTCCTCCTACAAATGGATCCAAGCATGGTATCATTACGGTGTTTCCAAATATTATCAAGCTCTCATGCGATGAAGGATTTGATCTTCTTGGTGATTCTCAACGAAAGTGTAAATCGAATGGAAGTTGGAGTGGAAATCATCCAACATGCAAAGGTAGGAAGGGCCCTTCTCTCCAATACAGAACTCGTTGGCAGTCCATTGATATAAGAATTTATATTTGTAGCTGTTGATTGTGGTTCTCTTGCTGCTCCACAAAATGGATCTCTTCAAGGATCCCTTACAGTATTTCCTAATGTCATCAAATTCAGCTGTGACGAAGGCTTTCTTCTTCTCGGCTCGTCGTATCGGGTATGTCAAGCTAACAGAACTTGGAGCGGTAGTTTAACTGGTTGTGAGGGTAAGTGAACAGAAATCAAGCAAGGTAGGTTTTGGAGGGATTGGGAGAAATGGATGGATGGATGAATCCCACAATTTAGACAATATCCGCGTAGAAAACGAACATGCCTTCCTTATACAGTGAATCTGTTGATTTTTCAACAGCCGTCGATTGTGGATCTCTTGACGTTCCAAGAAATGGATCTTCGTTCGGAAATAAAACTTTCTTCCCAAACAGTATTATGTTCAAGTGTGATGAGGGATTCCAACTTTTGGGCTCGTCTATGCGCACATGTTTGTCAAATGGACAATGGAATGGTAATCGAACAATATGCCAAGGTCAGTACCTTGCTGTTATATTTGAAAACTATTTAGAATACCCTCAAAGTTTGTTTATGTATTTGGTCTCTCTAGCTGTCGATTGTGGTTCTCTTGGTGTCCCACAAAATGGCTCTCTCCAAGGATCACTGACAGTGTTTCCAAATGTGATAAAGTTCAACTGTGATGAAGGCTTTCTGCTTCGTGGTTCTTCATCCCGTGTATGTCAAGCCAACAGAACGTGGAGTGGAACTCTAACACATTGTGAAGGTACGTCACTCACGTGCTTTGGATTTCCTCATTCGCAATGACTCCATTCAAAAACTACAATTTAGCCAATGTTGCGCCATTTATTTTAATAACCTTGTAAACAAGAGTTAAATTAGACATCCAAAAAATCAGTCTCAGTTGCAATAATATTTGTTGTTCAGTAATCACTGACAGCTGTCCATCTGTTAAAACCATTAGCAATAGACTGTGGACCTCTAGTTCCTCCCACGAATGGATCCAAGCATGGTATCATAACGGTGTTTCCAAATATTATCAAGCTCTCATGCGATGAAGGATTTGATCTTCTTGGTGATTCTCAACGAAAGTGTCAATCGAATGGAAGTTGGAGCGGAAATCATCCAACATGCAAAGGTAGGAAGGGCCCTTCTCTCCAAAACAAAACTCGTTGGCAGTCCATTGACAAAATAATTTATATTTGTAGCTGTTGAATGTGGTTCTCTTGCTGCTCCACAAAATGGATCTCTTAAAGGATCCCTTACAGTATTTCCTAATGTCATCAAATTCAGCTGCGACGAAGGATTTCTTCTTCGCGGCTCGTCTTCTCGAGTCTGTCAAGCAATAGGACTTGGGATGGCACTCTTTCACGATGCGAAGGTAGGATTCATTGACAAACCTTGGCACAACTGACATATATAATATAACTATGATCACTGTTTTCATTGAGAGGAATTATTTTCTCTTTTGTTTACAGCCAAGGATTGTGGTCCTCTAGCTGCACCAATGAATGGCTCCACATTTGGAAACAAAACAGTATTCCCAAACAGCATAAAGTTTTCTTGCGATGAAGGATTCGATCTTATTGGATCTCCAAGAAGGATGTGTTTGTCTAATGCAATATGGAGTGGCAATCAAACAACCTGCAGAGGTAACAGACTGTACAGTGCATGGAGTTAATGGCATTGTTACGACAAAAACGATACTTACACAATAACATAATTGATATTACAGTTTGAGATCGTAATAGCTCACTTGTTTCTACAGCTGTTGACTGTGGTCCTCTGGCTGTTCCACTGAATGGATCTCGACAAGGATCTTTAACGATGTTTCCAAATAAAATGACATTTAACTGTGATGAAGGTTTTATTCTTCACGGGTCGTCATCACGCGTATGTCAAGCGAACAGAACATGGAGTGGATGGAAAACACGATGTAAAGGTTAGACAGAATAGGCAGAAGGATGGATGATTGGTTGAGTGGACGGTTGGATGGACAATATATGGATGGATAGATTGACTGAAACTCTACTGTGGACGAGATAGACGATATGAAGATAATGACAGACTATGAAATCGATCTCTTTCAGTAGAGTCGATTGCTTTGTACTATGTTTTTGTTCTTCAGAAATAAGCATTGATGCTTTTCCATTCTTTTTCCTGTAGCAATCGACTGTGGTTCTCTTTCTGTGCCCATGAATGGGTCAATGTATGGAGATAAGAACTTCTTTCCAAACAGTCTAAAATTCAGCTGCGATGAAGGTTTTGACCTCATCGGTTCTTCTCTACGTGTATGTACATCAAGTGGAATATGGAATGGTAACCAGACGATCTGCAAAGGTTGGAAGAGTTGTCCTCTTTTATATATATTATTAAGATATAGAATGACTGGTATAACGCGCGATCTGATTGGTTGTATATTCAGGCATAATGGCAGTCATGTGTTTGCTATAAAGCACTTGAGTGTCATCGTACGCACTTATCCACTCTTTTGTTATATTCTGCTTAATCATCGGTATGTAAATGACTGCATACATCACTCGAAGGCGTTCGTATTTCTTCATTTCACTCAACAGCTGTTGACTGTGGAAAACTCGACGTCCCGCAGAACGGATCACGTAAGGGTTCATTAACCGTCTTCCCTAACGTGGTGAGGTTCAGCTGTGATGAGGGATTTCTTCTACGTGGCTCGTCGCTGCGTCTTTGTCAGGCAAATAGGACGTGGAGCGGACGATTAACTCGGTGTGAAGGCAAGTCTATGGGGAACTGTACAGCAGTGCTTTTCGATGTCGGCTCACTTTTCACTTGTGTTAACATTCTTTGGCGGCAAAGAACATTGGAATAGGAACTGATCAAACGATGCTGAATCTAAGTGCATCATTTCTGTTTTTGCAGCAATTGACTGTGGTCCCCTTAAGGTTCCAATAAATGGTTCCATGGTCGGAAACCTTACTGTGTTTCCCAACAAGATCCATTTCAACTGTGACGAAGGATTTAATCTCCTCGGATCACCTGTACGCCTCTGTTTGTCGAATGGGAGTTGGAATGGGGTGCAAACAACCTGTAAAGGTTTGTACAGTATTCGAGTGTCTTCCGTTATATCACAATTGTATAGTTTCTCGAAACATAGCAGCTACATAGATGCACGGATAGATGCTCGCTTTAGAACAGTATTGATTGGCATCATTATTGTTTGATCTTTCCGAAATCACATATTGAATCCGTGCCATTACTTTCACTTCTGTAGCTAAAGACTGTGGTTCTCTTCCCGTACCCATGAATGGATCCATGCATGGAGATAATACGTTCTTTCCAAACAGCATACAGTTTAAATGTGATGAAGGATTTAACTTGTTGGGATCTTCTGTGCGAATGTGTACATCGAGTGGAATATGGAATGGAAACCAGACGATCTGCAAAGGTGGGAACAGTTACTTCCTATTCTATATATTATTAAGATATAGAATGACTGGTATAACGCGCGATCTGATTGGTTGTATATTCAGGCATAATGGCAGTCATGTGTTTGTTATAAAGCACTTGAGTGTCATCGTACTTACTTCTTTACTCTTTTCTGCCAATCTTCGCTCACTAATTGGCCGCATACATCATGCACTCTCGAAATCGTTCGTCTTTCTTAATTTCACTCAACAGCTGTTGACTGTGGAAGACTCGAAGTCCCGCAGAATGGTTCACGTGAGGGATCATTAACCGTCTTCCCAAATGTGTTGAAGTTCAGCTGTGATGAGGGATTTCTTCTACGTGGCTCGTCGCTGCGTCTTTGTCAGGCAAATAGGACGTGGAGCGGACGTTTATCTCGGTGTGAAGGTAAGTCTATGGAGAACTGTACAACAGTGCTTTTCGATGTCAGCTCACTTTCAATTGTACTTCTATTCTTTGGCGGCAAAGAACATTGGAATCGGAACTGATCAAAGGATGCTGAATCTCAGTGCATCATTTCTGTTTTTGCAGCAATAGACTGTGGTCCCCTTAAGGTTCCAATAAATGGTTCCATGGTTGGAAACCTTACTGTGTTTCCCAACAAGATCCATTTCAACTGTGACGAGGGATTTGATCTCCTCGGATCACCTGTACGCCTCTGTTTGTCGAATGGGAGTTGGAATGGGGTGCAAACATCCTGTAAAGGTTTGTATGTCATTCGAGAGTCTTCCATTGTATTACAATTGTATAGTTTCTGGAAACATAGCAGCTACATAGATGCACGGATAGATGCTCGCTTTAGAACAGTATCGATTGACGTCATCATTGTTTGATCTTTCCAAAATCACATACTGAATCAGTGCCATTACTTTCACTTTTATAGCTAAAGACTGTGGTTCTCTTTCTGTGCCCATGAATGGATCCATGTATGGAGATAAGACATTCTTTCCAAACAGCATACAGTTTCGATGTGATGAAGGATTCAACTTGTTGGGATCTTCTGTGCGAATGTGTACATCGAGTGGATTGTGGAATGGACAACAGACGGTTTGTAAAGGTAAAAGAAGAAGGAAGGATTTGATCATGTGTAGAATAGAATGAGAAATAGTATTTCTATGTGCAAAAACAATTGTTCATCAGAGACACAGAGCATTTTAATCTTAATTATTTAGCGTGCCTTGTATTCATGTGTTATAGCCAAAGACTGTGGCCCTCTATCTGTACCAATGAATGGCTCCACATCTGGAAATAAAACAGTATTTCCAAACAGCATAAAGTTCTATTGCGATGAAGGATTCGATCTTATTGGATCTCCAATCAGAACATGTTTGTCAAATAACAAGTGGAGTGGTAATCAGACAACCTGCAAAGGTTAGTAGTAACTTATTGTCAGTGGTGTTACTGTGGTCGTCTCTGCAAGTAAAGGCTTCATAAAGTGCACTCTGTTTTCACAGCTGTAGATTGTGGTTCACTGGCTATCCCACTGAATGGATCTCGACAAGGATCTTTAACGATGTTTCCAAATAAAATGGCATTTAACTGTGATGAAGGTTTTCTTCTTCACGGGTCGTCATCACGTGTCTGTCAAGCCAATAGAACGTGGGGTGGAAGTACAACACGTTGCGTAGGTAAGTTGATTGAAACAAGTTTCTTCGAATTCATTCACGTTGGCTTGGTGTAAGTGGTGGGTCTGTGGGTTAATTGGTGGACGGGTTGACTGACGGGTGCAGGGATGCGCAGGTATACATATCATAAGTAGGCATGGATGGATGGAGAAGGAATATGATCTTCCCAATGATGGCTGTTAATTGAACCAAGCCATGGATATAGTCTTGAATAAGCGATCACTTTAATATATAATGTAATAATGAAGTTCGAGATTGTGGATCTACGCGTCAAAAGTAAGACTTTGTAATGCTTCCATTTTCATATCCATAGCCATAGACTGTGGTTCTGTTTCTGCGCCAATGAATGGATCGATGTATGGACATAAGACCTTCTTTCCAAACAGAAAACGTTTCAGTTGCGATGAAGGTTTTGACCTCATCGGTTCTTCTCTACGTGTATGTACATCAAGTGGAATATGGAATGGTCACCAGACGATCTGCAAAGGTGGGAACAGTTACTTCCTATTCTATATATTATGATACGGCACTCTAGTAGTTCAAGTAATTGTTATAAAATAACTGGTAGAAAACGCGCGATCTGATTGGTTGTGGATTCGGGCATAATGGCAACTATGTGTCTATAAAACACCTCAGTGTCATCGTACGCACTTCTCCACTACATCACTCGAAGGCGTTCGTATTTCTTCATTTCACTCAACAGCTGTTGACTGTGGAAAACTCGACGTCCCGCAAAATGGTTCTCGTCAGGGATCGTTAACCGTCTTCCCTAACGTGGTGAGGTTCAGCTGTGATGAGGGATTTCTTCTACGTGGCTCGTCGGGGGCGTCTTTGTCAGGCAAATAGGACGTGGAGCGGACGATTAACTCGGTGTGAAGGTAAGTCTATGGGAAACTGTACAGCAGACGAATGCTTTTCGATGTCAGCTCACTTTTCACGTGTGTTAACATTCTTTGTCCGCACAGGAAACTGGAATAGGAACTGATCAAACGATGGTGAATCTCAGTGAATATTTTCTGTTTTTGCAGCAATAGACTGTGGTCCCCTTAAGGTCCCAATGAATGGTTCCATGGTCGGAAACCTTACTGTGTTTCCAAACAAGATCCATTTCAACTGTGACGAGGGCTTTAATCTCCTCGGATCACCTGTACGCCTCTGTTTGTCGAATGGGAGTTGGAATGGGGTGCAAACAACCTGTAAAGGTTTGTATATCATTCGAGTGTCTTCCATTGTATTACAATTGTATAGTTTCTGGAAACATAGCAGCTACATAGATGCACGGATAGATACTCGCTTTAGAACAGTATCGATTGACGTCATCATTTGTGTTTGATCTTTCCGAAATGACATACTGAATCAGTGCCATTACCTTCACCTCTGTAGCTAAAGACTGTGGATTTCTTCCCGTACCCATGAATGGATCCATGCATGGAGATAAGACATTCTTTCCAAACAGCTTACAGTTTCGATGTGATGAAGGATTTAACTTGTTGGGATCTTCTGTGCGAATGTGTACATCGAGTGGGTTGTGGAATGGACAACAGACGGTTTGTAAAGGTAAAAGAAGAAGGAAGGATTTGATCATGTGTAAAATAGAATGAGAAATAGTATTTCTATGTGCAAAAACAATTATCCATCAGAGATACAGAGCATTTTAATCTTAATTATTTAACGTGAATTGTGTTCATGTGTTGCAGCCAAAGACTGTGGCCCTCTAGCTGTACCAATGAATGGCTCCACATCTGGAAACAAAACAGTATTTCCAAACAGCATAAAGTTCTATTGCGATGAAGGATTCGATCTTATTGGATCTCCAATCAGAACGTGTTTGTCAAATAGCAAGTGGAGTGGTAATCAGACAACCTGCAAAGGTTAGTAGTAACTTATTGTCAGTGGTGTTACTGTGGTCGTCTCTGCAAGTGAAGGCTTCATAAAGTGCACTCTGTTTTCCACAGCTGTAGATTGTGGTTCACTGGCTATCCCACTGAATGGATCTCGACAAGGATCTTTAACGATGTTTCCAAATAAAATGACATTTAACTGTGATGAAGGTTTTCTTCTTCACGGTTCGTCATCACGTGTCTGTCAAGCCAATAGAACGTGGGGTGGAAGTACAACACGTTGCGTAGGTAAGTTGATTGAAACAAGTTTCTTTATTCACGTTGACTTGGTGTAAGTGGTGGGTCTGTGGGTTAATTGGTGGAGGGGTTGACTGACGGGTGCAGGGATGCGCAGTTATACATCATAAGTAGGCATGAAGGAGAAGGAGAAGGAATGTGGTCTTCCCAAGGATGGCTGTTAATTGAACACAGGCATGGATATAGTCTTGAATAAGCGATCAATTGAATAATGTAATAATGAAGTTCGAGATTGTGGATCTACGCGTGAAAAGTAAGACTTTGAAATGCTTCCATTTTCATATCCATAGCCATAGACTGTGGTTCTGTTTCTGTGCCCATGAATGGATCGATGTATGGAGATAAGACCTTCTTTCCAAACAGAAAACGTTTTAGTTGTGATGAAGGTTTTGACCTCATCGGTTCTTCTCTACGTGTATGTACATCAAGTGGAATATGGAATGGTAACCAGACGACTTGCAAAGGTGGGAACAGTTACTTCCTATTCTATATATTATGATAAGGCACTCTGGTAGTTCAAGTAATTGTTATAAAATAACTGGTAGAAAACGCGCGATCTGATTGGTTGTGGATTCGGGCATAATGGCAACTATGTGTCTATAAAACACCTCAGTGTCATCGTACGCACTTCTCCACTACATCACTCGAAGGCGTTCGTATTTCTTCATTTCACTCAACAGCTGTTGACTGTGGAAAACTCGATGTCCCGCAAAACGGTTCTCGTCAGGGATCGTTAACCGTCTTCCCTAACGTGGTGAGGTTCAGCTGTGATGAGGGATTTCTTCTACGTGGCTCCTCGCTGCGTCTTTGTCAGGCAAATAGGACGTGGAGCGGACGTTTAACTCAGTGTGAAGGTAAGTCTATTGAGAACTATACAACAGACGAATTCACACATGCTTTTCGATGTAAGCTCACTTTTCACTTGTGTTAACATTCTTTGGAGGCAAATAACATATGGAACAGGAACTGATCAAACGATGGTGAATGTATGTGAATATTTTCTGTTTTTGCAGCAATAGACTGTGGTCCCCTTAAGGTTCCAATAAGTGGTTCCATGGTCGGAAACCTTACTGTGTTTCCCAACAAGATCCATTTCAACTGTGACGAGGGCTTTAATCTCCTCGGATCACCTGTACGCCTCTGTATGTCGAATGGAAGTTGGAATGGGGTGCAAACAACCTGTAAAGGTTTGTATATCATTCGAGTGTCTTCCATTGTATTACAATTGTATAGTTTCTGGAAACATAGCAGCTACATAAATGCATGGATAGATGCTTGCTTTAGAACAGTATTGATTGGCATCATTTGTGCTTGATCTTTCCGAAATCACATATTGAATCAGTGCCATTACTTTCACCCCCTCTAGCTAAAGATTGCGGTTCTCTTTCTGTGCCCATGAATGGATCCATGCATGGAGATAAGACATTCTTTCCAAACAGCATACAGTTTCGATGTGATGAAGGATTTAACTTGTTGGGATCTTCTGTGCGAATGTGTACATCGAGTGGATTGTGGAATGGACAACAGACGGTTTGTAAAGGTAAAAGAAGAAGGAAGGATTTGATCATTTGTAAAATAGAATACGAAATAGTATTTCTATGTGCAAAAACAATCATCGATCAGAGACACAGAGCAATTTAATCTTAATTATTTAGCGTGCCTTGTGTTCATGTGTTATAGCCAAAGACTGTGGCCCTCTATCTGTACCAATGAATGGCTCCACATCTGGAAACAAAACAGTATTTCCAAACAGCATAAAGTTCTATTGCGATGAAGGATTCGATCTTATTGGATCTCCAATCAGAACGTGTTTGTCAAATAACAAGTGGAGTGGTAATCAGACAACCTGCAAAGGTTAGTAGTAACTTATTGTCAGTGGTGCTACTGTGGTTGTCTCTGCAAGTGAAGGCTTCATAAAGTACACTCTGTTTTCCACAGCTGTTGATTGTGGTTCACTGGCTATCCCACTGAATGGATCTCGACAAGGATCTTTAACGATGTTTCCAAATAAAATGACATTTAACTGTGATGAAGGTTTTATTCTTCACGGGTCGTCATCACGTGCCTGTCAAGCCAATAGAACGTGGGGTGGAAGTACAACACGTTGCGTTGGTAAGTTGATTGAAACAAGTTTCTTCGAATTCATTCACGTTGGCTTGGTGTAAGTGGTGGGTCTGTGGGTTAATTGGTGGAGGGGTTGACTGACGGGTGCAGGGATGGGCAGGTATACATATCATAAGTAAGGCATGGATGAATGGAGAAGGAATATGATCTTCCCAATGATGGCTGTTAATTGAACCAAGCCATGGATACAGTCTTGAATAAGCGATCAATTTAATATATAATGTAATAATGAAGTTCGAGATTGTGGAACTACTAGTAAAACATAAAACTTTGAACGTGTTCCATTTTCATATCCATAGCGATAGACTGTGGTTCTGTCTCTGTGCCCATGAATGGTTCGATGTATGGAGATAAGACCTTCTTTCCAAACAGAAAACGTTTTAGTTGCGATGAAGGTTTTGACCTCATCGGTTCTTCTGAACGTGTATGTACATCAAGTGGAATATGGAATGGTAACCAGACGATCTGCAAAGGTGGGAACAGTTACTTCCTATTCTATATATTATGATAAGGCACTCTAGTAGTTCAAGTAATTATTATAAAATAACTGGTATAAAACGCGCGATTTGATTGGTTGTGGATTCGGGCATAATGGCAACTATGTGTCTATAAAACACCTCAGTGTCATCGTACGCACTTCTCCACTACATCACTCGAAGGCGTTCGTATTTATTCATTTCACTCAACAGCTGTTGACTGTGGAAGACTCGACGTCCCGCAAAATGGATCTCGTCAGGGATCGTTAACCGTCTTCCCTAACGTGGTGAGGTTCAGCTGCGATGAGGGATTTCTTCTACGTGGCTCATCGCTGCGTCTTTGCCAGGCAAATAGGACGTGGAGCGGACGTTTAACTCGGTGTGAAGGTAAGTCTATGGGGAACTGTACAACAGACGAATGCTTTTCGATGTGAGCTCAATTTTCACTTGTGTTAACATTCTTTGGCGGCAAAGAACATATGGAACAGGAACTGATCAAACGATGCTGAATCTATGTGCATCATTTCTGTTTTTGCAGCAATTGACTGTGGTCCCCTTAAGGTTCCAATGAATGGTTCCATGGTCGGAAACCTTACTGTGTTTCCCAACAAGATCCATTTCAACTGTGACGAGGGCTTTAATCTCCTCGGATCACCTGTACGCCTCTGTTTGTCGAATGGGAGTTGGAATGAGGTGCAAACAACCTGTAAAGGTTTGTACATCATTCGAGTGTCTTCCATTATATCACCATTGAATAGTTTCTCGAAACATATCAACTACATAGCTGCACGGATAGATACTGCTTTAGAACAGCATTGATGGGCATCATTTGTGTTTGAAAATCAGTGCCATTACTTTCACCTCTGTAGCTAAAGACTGCGGTTCTCTTCTCGTACCTATGAATGGATCCATGCATGGAGATAAGACATTCTTTCCAAACAGCATACAGTTTAGATGTGATGAAGGATTTAACTTGTTGGGATCTTCTGTGCGAATGTGTACATCGAGTGGATTGTGGAATGGACAACAGACAAATTGCAAAGGTAAAAGAAGAAGGAAGGATTTGATCATGTGTAAAATAGAATGAGAAATAGTATTGATGTGCAAAAACAATCATCGATCAGAGACACAGAGCATTTTAATCTTAATTATTTAACATGAATTGTATTCATGTGTTACAGCCAAAGATTGTGGCCCTCTAGCTGTACCAATGAATGGCTCCACATCTGGAAACAAAACAGTATTTCCAAACAGCATAAAGTTCTATTGCGATGAAGGATTCGATCTTATTGGATCTCCAATCAGAACGTGTTTGTCAAATAACAAGTGGAGTGGTAATCAGACAACCTGCAAAGGTTAGTAGTAACTTATTGTCAGTGGTGTTACTGTGGTTGTCTCTGCAAGTGAAGGCTTCATAAAGTGCACCCTGTTTTCCACAGCTGTAGATTGTGGTTCACTGGCTATCCCATTGAATGGATCTCGACAAGGATCTTTAACGATGTTTCCAAATAAAATGACATTTAACTGTGACGAAGGTTTTCTTCTTCACGGGTCGTCATCACGTGTCTGTCAAGCCAATAGAACGTGGGGTGGAAGTACAACACGCTGTAAGTAGGTAAACAAGTATCTGTATGTTTAGTTCCATAAGGCATTGATTCATTGTTTATTTAGTGGGTGGAGGGATCGAGAAATGAAAAATAAGCCATTGAGTCTATTCCATTCTTGTTCCTGTAGCAATCGACTGTGGTTCTCTTTCTGTTCCCATGAATGGATCGATGTATGGAGATAAGACCTTCTTTCCAAACAGTCTAAAATTCAGTTGCGATGAAGGTTTTGACCTCATCGGTTCTTCTCTACGTGTATGTACATCAAGTGGAATATGGAATGGTAACCAGACGACTTGCAGAGGTGGGAACAACGTTACTTACTATTTGTATGATGATTATATTTGCCTAAGTATATTTCATCATCATAACAACTGAACCTGTATAAAAGGCGCGATTTGATGATATAACAAACCATGCCATTCAAGCATGGTCACTTGTATGCCTCTATTTAGAAAAACTGAACCTCGTTATATTGCTATGCAGAAGATAGTGAGGAACAATGCCACAGTATGTTGTGAGATTTTCCCACTCTCAGTCTCTGCATGTTGTATATCTGTCAAGGAGGTGTTTCTAATTCTTTATTTCACTCAACAGCTGTTGACTGTGGAAAACTCGATGTCCCGCAAAATGGATCACGTGAGGGTTCATTAACCGTCTTCCCTAACGTGGTGAGGTTCAGCTGTGATGAGGGATTTCTTCTACGTGGCTCGTCGCAGCGTCTTTGTCAGGCAAATAGGACGTGGAGCGGACGTTTAACTCGGTGTGAAGGTAAGTCTGGAGAACTGTACAACAGACGAATGCTTTTCGATGTGAGCTCACTTTTCACTTGTGTAAACATTCTTTGGCGGCAAAGAACATATGGAACAGGAACTGATCAAACGATGGTGAATGTATGTGCATCATTTCTGTTTTTGCAGCAATTGACTGCAGTCCCCTTAAGGTCCCAATGAATGGTTCCATGGTCGGAAACCTTACTGTGTTTCCCAACAAGATCCATTTCAACTGTGACGAGGGCTTTAATCTCCTCGGATCACCTGTACGCCTCTGTTTGTCGAATGGGAGTTGGAATGAGGTGCAAACAACCTGTAAAGGTTTGTACATCATTCGAGTGTTTGCCATTATATTACCATTGAATAGTTTCTCGAAACATAGCAACTACATAGATGCACGGATAGATACTGCTTTAGAACAGCATTGATGGGCATCATTTGTGTTTGAAAATCAGTGCCATTACTTTCACCTCTGTAGCTAAAGACTGCGGTTCTCTTCTCGTACCTATGAATGGATCCATGCATGGAGATAAGACATTCTTTCCAAACAGCATACAGTTTAGATGTGATGAAGGATTTAACTTGTTGGGATCTTCTGTGCGAATGTGTACATCGAGTGGATTGTGGAATGGACAACAGACAAATTGCAAAGGTAAAAGAAGAAGGAAGGATTTGATCATGTGTAAAATAGAATGAGAAATAGTATTGATGTGCAAAAACAATCATCGATCAGAGACACAGAGCATTTTAATCTTAATTATTTAACATGAATTGTATTCATGTGTTACAGCCAAAGATTGTGGCCCTCTAGCTGTACCAATGAATGGCTCCACATCTGGAAACAAAACAGTATTTCCAAACAGCATAAAGTTCTATTGCGATGAAGGATTCG
The DNA here is from genome assembly GCA_033675265.1 of Actinostola sp. cb2023. NCBI lineage: Eukaryota > Metazoa > Cnidaria > Anthozoa > Actiniaria > Actinostolidae > Actinostola > Actinostola sp. cb2023. The sequence goes on along the minus strand of JAUJYZ010001110.1, from coordinate 790,272 downwards.
ATCTTATTGGATCTCCAATCAGAACGTGTTTGTCAAATAACAAGTGGAGTGGTAATCAGACAACCTGCAAAGGTTAGTAGTAACTTATTGTCAGTGGTGTTACTGTGGTTGTCTCTGCAAGTGAAGGCTTCATAAAGTGCACCCTGTTTTCCACAGCTGTAGATTGTGGTTCACTGGCTATCCCATTGAATGGATCTCGACAAGGATCTTTAACGATGTTTCCAAATAAAATGACATTTAACTGTGACGAAGGTTTTCTTCTTCACGGGTCGTCATCACGTGTCTGTCAAGCCAATAGAACGTGGGGTGGAAGTACAACACGCTGTGTAGGTATGTATCTGTATGTTTAGTTCCATAAGGCATTGATTCATTGTTTATTTAGTGGGTGGAGCTCGAGAAATGAAAAATAAGCCATTGAGTCTATTCCATTCTTGTTCCTGTAGCAATCGACTGTGGTTCTCTTTCTGTTCCCATGAATGGATCGATGTATGGAGATAAGACCTTCTTTCCAAACAGTCTAAAATTCAGTTGCGATGAAGGTTTTGACCTCATCGGGTCTTCTCTACGTGTATGTACATCAAGTGGAATATGGAATGGAAACCAGACGACTTGCAGAGGTGGGAACAACGTTACTTACTATTTGTATGATGATTATATTTGCCTAAGTATATTTCATCATCATAACAACTGAACCTGTATAAAAGGCGCGATTTGATGATATAACAAACCATGCCATTCAAGCATGGTCACTTGTATGCCTCTATTTAGAAAAACTGAACCTCGTTATATTGCTATGCAGAAGATAGTGAGGAACAATGCCACAGTATGTTGTGCGATTTTTCCACTCTCAGTCTCTGCATGTTGTATATCTGTCAAGGAGGTGTTTCTATTTCTTTATTTCACTCAACAGCTGTTGACTGTGGAAAACTTGATGTCCCGCAAAATGGATCACGTGAGGGTTCATTAACCGTCTTCCCTAACGTGGTGAGGTTCAGCTGTGATGAGGGATTTCTTCTACGTGGCTCGTCGCAGCGTCTTTGTCAGGCAAATAGGACGTGGAGCGGACGTTTAACTCGGTGTGAAGGTAAGTCTATGGAGAACTGTACAACAGACGAATGCTTTTCGATGTGAGCTCACTTTTCACTTGTGTAAACATTCTTTGGCGGCAAAGAACATATGGAACATGAACTGATCAAACGATGCTGAATCAAAGTGCATCATTTCTGTTTTTGCAGCAATTGACTGTGGTCCCCTTAAGGTCCCAATGAATGGTTCCATGGTTGGAAACCTTACTGTGTTTCCCAACGAGATCCATTTCAACTGTGACGAGGGCTTTAATCTCCTCGGATCACCTGTACGCCTCTGTTTGTCGAATGGGAGTTGGAATGGGGTGCAAACAACTTGTAAAGGTACAGTTTCGGTGGTTTCATTGAAATAATATGTCTAAATGACCTCTGTCAATTTCTTATCATCAGCTGTTGATTGTGGTTCTCTTGCTGCTCCACAAAATGGTTCTCTTCGAGGATCCCTGACAGTGTTTCCAAATGTGATAAAGTTCAGCTGCAATGAAGGTTTTCTACTTCGAGGCTCGTCTTCTCGTGTCTGTCAATCAAATAGAACTTGGGATGGAACTCTTACACGATGCGAAGGTATGTGCATCGCTTTAAAGTACGATTAAACTACAGTGGAACCTTTCGCCACTAAATCAGTGCTTTTATAACCTATCATACCTCCCATACCTCCCATACCTCCCATACCTCCCATACCTCCCATACCTCCCATACCCCCCATACCTCCCATAAGCGGACACGTCCCATGAGCTGACACCTACGTTTGCTCCCAAGGGTGTCCGCTTATTGGAGGTGTCCACTTATAAGGAGGGTTATAAAAGCATGCAATGTTTTAGTTGGAGAAAGAAACGTTGTGTACGCTTTCGGGAGGTGTCCGTCAGTGGAGGTTCGACTGTATAGATTGTGGTAATTTCGATGTTGGTATTCCTATATTTCCATAGCTATAGACTGTGGTCCGCTATCTGTACCAATGAACGGATCCATGTATGGAGGCCTCACAGTTTATCCAAACAGCTTGAAGTTTAGATGTGACGAAGGGTTTGATCTTCTTGAATCTCGATTGCGCAAATGCTTGTCCAGTGGAAAGTGGAGTGGAAAAAAGACAATTTGTAAAGGTATCATCTTTTTCCATTCTTCGCTTGTATGGGAATTGCTTATTAGTAATTGTAAAGTTACTTTATACGTGTATTGATAATGGTGGAGCTCTTGTGGTGGAGAACCCACTTTTTAAACGGTCAGATTTTCCTGGTTGCTTGATACGGTCCCCTTGCTTCTTTATTGCATCAATGACTTGTCCACCTCTTCACAACGACCAATATTTCGTGGTTCCCTATCTCTTGTAGCTGTCGATTGTGGTCAACTTTCTGTACCTCAAAATGGCACATCCATCGGATCTTCCACTGTTTTTCCAAATAAAATCACGTTTAGGTGCGACGAGGGTTTTCTTCTTGGAGGATCGGCTTTTAGGGTTTGTACCTCAAACAGGACTTGGAGTGGTGTCGAGACTAAATGTGAAGGTACTGTAAGGTATATTTGTATTTCTATGTTTGTGCTTCAACTGGTGACAAAAGGTTTGATATTATTATGTTAATAGTTCGACTATAGAGGGTTTGTACGATCACGTACCGGCAGCCATGACGGGGAGTAGGATAAAGGAATACCTTTCCCCTAAGGAATTGAATTATTTCTCATGTAAAATGATCTTATTGTTCCTGCCCCCTGTCATGGCTGCCAGCACGTGATCACGCAAGCTATACTAAGAGCTACTAAGAGCTACTAAGTTGTACAGTTACTGCTTTTCGACAAATAACCGATGTATAATTACTATCATGCAGCTATTAACTGCGGTTCCCTTGCTGTCCCAATGAACGGTTCGTTATACGGCAAGCACACAGTTTTTCCAAATACAATAACATTCAGCTGCCATGAAGGTTTTGACCTCATTGGGTCATCTTCCAGAGTTTGCTTGTCAAACGGTTCCTGGAGTGGAACACAAGTTTCATGTAAAGGTATTTCGTTCGTGTGTTTACTTCTTTTTTTGTTTGTTTGTTTGTTCGTCTGTCCATCCGTTCATTCGTTCAATTCCACTTGTTTGTGTGTTTGTATATGATTTGTACTCTGCTACGCAAAATCAGAAGGTGTGACGTAATCTTCGTAATGTTACCACAACCAATCAAATCGCATGCACATTATATCAGACAAAGATCTGTGATGTTATTATACAGGGTTTAGTGTTCCACAACCAATCAAAGCACTCGTAGCCATTTTATAACTTACTAATAAAGGGTGTAGTGTTCCACGACCAATCAGAGCACTCGTAGCCATTTTATTAATTACTAATAAAGGGTGTCATGTTCCACGACCAATCAGAGCACTCGTAGCCATTTTATAAATTACTAATAAAGTACTTTATCTTGAGTTCAGCTGTGGATTGTGGACCTCTTTCACGACCAATGAATGGAACATATCAGGGATCACGGACAACTTATCCCAACAAGATCGCATTCTCTTGTGATGAAGGATTTACTCTTATTGGCTCATCTGTGCGCTATTGCTTAAGCAAGAGATATTGGAGTGGCGACTTCACTCGGTGTCAGGGTAGGTTAGAAATAACCCCATGCAAGAGACCATTATATAATGGTTATATAATGGTTATATAATATATATAATGGTTATATACAGCGATTTGCAAAAATTCTGTAAAATCCAAATATATCGATATATAGTAATTTCTATAATCCTAATTCTTTGATTTTAGCTATTATTAAACCTGAATCTAAACCCAATTAACCTTTGTAGTATGTATGTGAAAAGAACAATTGAAAAATTGGAACTTTAGAGGGCTTATTCATCAAGTTTATGATGAAAATTACCCACAATGCACCTGATATATTAATATATTGATATATTTGATTTTTACAGAATTTTTGCAAATTGCTGTAATGGTTATATAATGGTTATATAATGGTCTCTTACCCCATGCATATAGTAATTCATCAGCAAATAGTGTTTTCAAGTTGATCGGGCAATACGTATACTGGATAGCAGAGGCTCTGGGAGCTCATTGTAATCATTAGTTATTAATTATGGTCGTGGCAATCTGATACGAAAGCTGCTCACTGTAGAGAGGTGACCGTAATAATAGGTTCACTGTAATAACAGTAAACTCTAACAATAAATGCATACATAAGGTTTAATGGTTTAAATGTTTTTTTAATTCCCAGAAAATAATATATTATGTTTACAATAGATATTGATATTAATAATACTACTGGGAGGTGCAGAGAAAAACCATTCTGCACCCTAAATGTGTGTACAAAATTACATGGCAAATAGGGAAAAAATAACAGTCTAGAGTATAAATATATATGCAAATTAGATTAGATTAAATTACTGCTGACCGCGGGCTTAGAAACGTTTGCTGTTTTTCGGGATGTTTTTGCTATAAAGGAATATAACTATAAATGCATGCATGAGTCGTTGGCAGTCGCATAAAGACGTGTTCGGAAATGGCTGCTGTGGCGGGATACACTTCAACACTAAATAAATTAATACAAATAATTGTTGATTTGGCCGTCGAAGGAACGTGTACGCTGTGGACATGGAGGGGTTCATTGTAACAGTATTATCTTCCTTGATGTTTTGTTCGCCAAGAAGCATGGTCTGCACTGATGCTTCATGAGACCTTCTCTTCATCTTTTTTTCTCTCATCTTTTTTTCTCTCCAGCGGTTGACTGTGGACCTCTGGCTGTTCCCCTGAATGGATCCTCATCTGGTTCATTAACAGTATTTCCAAATACCATCATCTTTGACTGTGACAAAGGTTTTGTTTTAAAGGGATCATCTTCAAGGCAGTGCCAATCAAATCGACGCTGGAGTGGTTCTACAGCTCTTTGTGACGGTATTTATACACTATTATATTTTTGCATGCATGGAACATCAGTGCATCAGCGCAACATTCAGTTGAATTTTCTCTGCTGTACCGAACAGCGAGCCCATCTCTTTCTCCAAACCTTTGACGCTTGTGACTTTATAGCATGGAGCGGAATATTGGATATATGTATGACAGAAAATAAGAATACCTACTTCGTTTGTGTGATTTTTGTTTCTACATTAACTGTCAGTACCGTACTTGAAATAGAATACTCGCATGGTACCATGGTTAAAATTCATGCATTACTAGAATATATACTTAAAACTCGTATTGTAAATATGAGTCTTTAGAACTTAATAGAATAACTGGTATTGATGACCAGATAATTGTTGGATGGTGAGAAATAATATAAAATAGCACGACTACCATTCATAAGAACTGGACATTAACACCTCATGCTCGATAGCTTATGTAAAGAAGGATATGGATGCGGTCACACCGTGTAACATTACGCGCAACATGTGGAATGGAATGCAAATGATATGATAGCATGCAGCGAAGTTCCACATTGCATATTTATCATGCGAACTGAATCTGCAATCATAATGTGTTCAATGCTGCATTGTGTTTCCAATATCTTAACTTAAAGTATTCGGAATAAAATAATTGCTGTCCAAGAAATTCTCTCACTAACTTCTAAATATAGTTTTAAATTATTCCTTAAACTGACCTTCTTTGGGGTAAACATAAGTCGCTTCAGACTTTTGTCCACATGTCTTTTCCTTTCTTTACCAGCAACCTCTTGGTTTGATCATCTCAAAGTTATGACAATTCTATGATTGAATAACAAAAGTTAAATATTGGCTCCGACTTTCTCTATGAGAACATATTACAAACATTTTACTTGATGTTCTTTTTCAGCTGTTGATTGTGGTCCTGTTACAGCTCCGATGAACGGCTCTAAACACGGTTCTTTAACCATATTTTCTACTTGGTCAAGTTTGCCTGTAACGAGGGTTTTTTCTCAAAGGAGTTTTGAAATCACTTGTCAGGCAACTGCGAAGTGGAGCAATACCGTCCCTCGCTGCGAAGGCAAGTGCGACGTTGTTATTGAAGAGATATTGTTGTTATTGAAGAGAAGTTGTTGTATACCAATTGAGTTGACCATGATGAGAACGGAGTACGCTCCCACAACTTAATTTGTTCACGTTGTGCTAGCTGAACTCTCGACTTTTTCATATCAACTAATGTAGTCAATGCCGTATCACAACAAGAACAGTAACATTTTTATGCGGTGTGTTTTAATAATAATAATAATAATAATTATAAGGCTCCAAGGCTCTAAGGCGCTTTACAAGATAATATAGTATGCAATTACGTTTTCCGTATTCATTCAACCAAATGGTTTATCTTGTAGCTATCGACTGTGGTTCCTTAGCTGTCCCAATCAATGGATCTCGTCATGGCAAACTAACTGTGTTCCCAAACATAATGAAGTTTAAATGTGGTGATGGGTTTGATCTGATTGGTTCTGCTGCTCGACGCTGTCAATCAAATGGGTTATGGAGTGGAACAGCCACAACATGCCAAGGTAATTTGTATTTTCTTGTGAGATTGTAAAGTGGTATGTTCATGCAGGAGATTCATCCGAGATGAATGTTGCTATTTTTTCTCAGCTGTTGATTGCGGGCACCTAAGTGCGCCTCTAAATGCAAACGCACAGATCGATGGAATCACTTTCACTGAGAAGGCTTACTACACGTGTGATAATGGTTACAGGCTCAAAGGCAACTCAGTCAGGGTGTGTCAGGCCAAAGAGCTTGGAGTGGAACTCAACCTCGATGTGATGGTAAGAAGAAAACAAAACTATTGTAAGATCTTGTTTTTCTTGGTCTTTTGTGTTCTTGTTCCCTTCCTTCTAGTTATCCGTCTTGTATTTTACTTAAATGTTGTTGTTTGATCCTCCTCCTCCTCCTCCTCCTTCTCCTCCTTTGTCCTCTCGTTGTGCTAGCCTGAACTCTCGACTTTCCTTCCTCCTCAACTAATCCTCCTTCAATCCTCCTTCTCACCTCCTTCTCCAGTCCTTCTTTTCCTCCTCCTCCTCCTCCTTCCTCCTCCTTCTCCTCCTCCTTCCTAACTTCTCCTGCTTCTCCTCCCGCTTCTCCTCCTCCTCCTCGTCTTTCGCGTCTTCATTTTCCTCTTCTTCTAGGAATTACAATTTCTATTATCCTCATTATGATTAATTGTCATAATACGTCTTGTTTGCTTTTCATCTTGCCCAATAGCCTATCGCTATTCTTCGACTGTTGATTAAAATCACAACATCTTGTTCTAGCTATCGATTGCGGTGTCATACCACCACTACTAAATGTGCCACGAAGGGTCGTCTGAGTGTATATCCATATAAGGTGGCATTTGTCTGCGACGAGGGCTTCTCTGTGATGCTGCTCGAACGCAGTGTCAATCCCAATGGGTTATGGAGTGGAATTCAACCACAACATGCAGAGGTATGAGATATGAGTATTTTCTTAATGAGATTGGGAAATAGTGGTATTTGTTGATGCAGGAGATGGTCATCCGAGATGAATGTTGGGCGATTTTTTACTCAGGCGATGTTGATTGCGGGCCCCTAAAAAAAACGCCTCTAAATGCAAAATCGTCACAGATCGATGGAAGCACTTTCACTGAGAAGCGTAGCTGGCCCTTTCATTGGAAAGGGAAAAAGGGTGGGACAGAGGGAATCAAAAGGAGGGGCAGGAGAAGGAGAAAGGGCCTGCCATCGACCCCCTCTGTCTTGCCTATACGCCCCCTAATTAATATGCTTGATCAGGTCAAACTCAACCAATCAGATGTGGCGAGAAATATACAGGGAAACCGTTAACCTCGTCAAAATCAAAAAAATGCGTGCGATTGGGGAGCCAAATGAAGATCCAGTTTTTCTTGAGTTTGCAAATGCATTTGGTAGTTTTAATAAATGTTTTTACCTTCCCCCTTCTATGTTATCCGTCTGAGTATCTTGTATTTTACTTGCACCATATTATCAGGAAATTATTTTCAAAGACTCCAACAACTCCAATTCCTCCTCCTCCTCCTCCTTGTCTTTCGAATCTTAGAAATTCTAACGTCATAACATAGTCTTAGCCGGCTAATTATTATAAACAGTCATCATCTAGGTAAGTTTATAATCAGTTGATTTTTTGATACTTGCCCATAGTCGGGTATCGCTAATTTTATTATTGAGTTAAACAGCACATTATTCTTGTCTTCAATGCTAGCTTCAGGCAAAGACGATGCCACCACTACTAAATGGCACCCAAGGAGTTGATCGTCGATATACTGTATATCAGGCATATACTAACATTGTAGCATTTGTCTCCGACGAGGGCTTCTCTGTGATTGGTTAATAACACTTGAACGACAGTGTCTTTTCCGAATCCTGTCGACAATGGAGGAAAAGGAATTCAACCGCATTGCAGAGGTTATTATATGATAATCTCATATCGTTATTCTTAATATTGAGGACAAAAGATAAGGGTTGAAATAGGAGGTACCTTTGCTTGATGTATGAATCGTTGGTCGTGAAAGAGCGTTTCGACCAATAAATTCTCCGTACAAAAATTGGGTGGATTATAGTGGCGATTGTTATCGATGGAGGAGTTTCTCCTTTCTCCTCCCCAGGAGTTTCAACTTTTTTCCTCTCATTCCCAGCCCCCCTGCTAATTCCCTTTCCAATGAAAGGGCCAGCTACGCAGGCTTTTCAGCTCTAATAACCTTAATTTGGTATGAGTCATCTCCATATAGATTTAAAGCAACTCTCTAGACTAACATGCACTAAGCCAAATGATCTCGAGACTGTAGTTTGCTTTTCTAAGCCAATTTTGTTACTGTTCTTTAGCTATGCGTTGTTCTACGCCCTCGACTCCTCCAAATGCCTATATGACGTCAAGAGTCAAGAAACACTACGACAACTACGATGTTATCTACTTCAGCTGTAGGCCAGGGTATTTCTTGCGAGGTGGAAGACCAGCGGTCTCTTGTATTGATGGCAAATGGAATAAAGCAGTCTTCTCTTGTGCAGGTTTGTCATAGAACTGGCTGTCTTTATGAGTACAGTCGAACCTCTCCACAACGGCCACCTACGGACAAAATTTTGTGGTCGTTGTGTAGAGGTGGTCGTTGTACGGAGGTTTTCAAAACGAATAAATATATGGGCTCGCTGGTGGCCGGAACAAAAATCGCTGGTCGTTACAGAGAGGTGGCCGTTGTGGGGAGGTGGCCGTTAGTAGAGGTTCGACTGTACTTCATTCGCTTTAATTTGGAGAGTTCCACGATTTCTCTGTCTATTTAATTTATCATCACCATCCAATTATTCTTCCAATCGCCTTTTCGTTCATCAATTAATCCATCCATCCATCTTCCATCCATGCATCCATCCATCCATTCATCCATCCATCCATCCATCCATCCATCCATCCATCCATCCATCCATCCATCCATCCATCCATCCATCCATTCATCCATCCATCCATCCATCCATCCATCCATCCATCCATCCATTCATCCATCCATCCATCCATTCTTTCATCCATCCATCCATTCATTCATTCATTCGTTTCTCTATACGTCTTTCAATGCGTCTATCCGTCCATCCTTCCCTGTGATGTTCATTGGACATTAGATATCCTTAGCTTAAATGACTCACGATTTTCAACCCTACAATGAGTATGCCATAGAAAGGTATGTGCATGCTTCCATTCGATTTTCTGTTCTAGTTCCGAGGTGCAAACCGCCACAAGTTCCTGTCAATGCGTACATCACCTACCCAAGAGGACAAAGAGGTCCATATGTGGCAAACGATGAGGTGTTCTTCTCGTGTAAAAGTGGTTACTATCTATCTGGCAACCCTTCCATACAATGTAAAGATGACTGGACAGCCATCAAATTCAAATGCTATCGTGAGTATGCAATTTCAATTCAATTCAATTCAATGTATTAACATACACTTAGTATTTAATGGGAGGTTTTACGTGTGACGTAGTGGCCGTCAAGATCTACAAAATGTTCGAGCCTAACTTTCAAAGTCTGTTAGTTTTTCTTCAAGCAACTAGATGACATTTGTTTGTTTGTTTATTGCGACCAGTGAGCGAGCCCCAGCGAGCGAACTGGGAGCAAAACTAATCTTTGGTTGGGCTTCCTGTGTATTCAGATGCCAGCTCGATTCTCGATTTGTGTTTTTCAGTGGGTGGAGAAAGATTTTTTCACGTGACTTTTGCCCTGACGTCATATATCGTACGTTCCCGTCGTTCATTTGGGCATTTGTGACTCGTGATCTCGTGTTCAGAGTGGATTCGAAGCCTTTTTGCTCGTACTTTATATCCGATTCTTCGATGGAATTATGTAAAGATCTTCATTTATTGTTGACGATCGCTTTAGTTAGCAACATATCGAGGGGAAGGTAATGTTATTATATTAGTCTTTCAGCTCTGTTGTGTGCTAAGTCGCTGCACTGATTGTCACTGTGGACCGCAACATATAAAGTAGTCGATCGAATCCTAGTACCGTATAAATGCTAGCTCTTGGAAACCAAGTCATCCCAGATGCAGAGACATTGTCACTGAATTATCTGCCTAACAGCTCCTTCGTTTTATATCGTGCCGCCAACCGTACCAAACTTTATTCTAAATTCAAGATATACATGTAGGTGTTCATAAGAGACCGTTCATAAGTGTAGCAAAATGAATACTGAAAATCGATAAAGTACGTACATTGATAAAGAAAAAAAGTGTATGTTGATTTTTATTGATTGATAATGTCTTTCTTCAGTGATAATAATTGCCGTCGGAGCGAAGCGTAGATGGCTTATAAATTATATGTCAATAGATTTCTAAAACTGTTCAGTAGTACACGGGCTTGCAATAACACGGCTCAGTGAAATGGACAAGAAACGATCGCGAAATCAAAACATTTTTACGTACATGAAGGATTGTCAATTTGTCTTGGTTTTCGAATTCGGAGGTCGCAATTTTTGACCTATGGTTAGCCTAGTAAGTAACTTATATTTGACAGATATTTAGACTTCACCGATCTAAAATTGAAGTTTTGAGCAAGTAAATTGACGGTTTGACGGCCACTCGTGATCATTTTGACGTCAGAAGAAGATTCCATAAAACCTCCCATATAAGCTTACCGTACTAGTTACTAAGTGATTGTTCATACGAGTGGAAAAAAAAACTGATCGCTCATAAAAATGTGTTGTTTTGTCGGCCAGCTTTCTACTTCCATATTTTGGCATTGTACTTACCATATTTAGAATCCTGGTAAGTATTTGTCGCTAAAAAGTACGATTTTCATCGAAAAATCCATCCAAACTTACAGAAATTCGAGTGAATGAATGTCAACTTTGTCCGCCATGTTGTTTCATGGCCGTAGAGACTGGAGAAAGCTAATTATGTATGACACAGGGTGACCGGTCAACTCGTGCCCGAAACCAACACAGATTTCTTATATAGCTAATTGCATAATCGTTGTCGGGTTGAAAATCATAAATCATAGAAGCAGAGACCGCAAGGATGGATGGGAAATTAGTTCATGAGCCACATTACATGCAGATATATCCAATGTTCTCGTAGTTTTGTAGGTATATGAGCTATTTAACTAAGATTCTACAAGTCTGCATAAAAAAGTCGATGATTTGACGCCGATGTTATTTGAGAGTTTTAATTTCCAGAATTCCTTTTGGTCATAGCTTTCATGATTTTCAATCCGACAACGATTATGCAATTAGCTATATGTGAACGACTCTTCCAGAATTAAAAACGATAGTTCTAATCGTTGGAGAAATAATTGATATATTATGCGTTATTACTTCAGCCATAGATTGCGGTACACTTGCAATACCTGTACGTGGATTCATAGTACGAACTACTGGTACTACATTCAACGCAGTCTACAAGTTTGGTTGCCATGTACAAAAGGGGTTTAAAATGAAAGGCTCTGACACTCGTACTTGTCAGGCGAATAAACAATGGAGTGGACAACAGCCTTCATGTTACCGTAAGTATTTAGAATAAGTGTTTGGCTTGTGTATCACTTGTTGTCATGGTGCATGTATCAAGTTAGATTTGCATTATCTGTTCTACCGCCATAATAACTACTACTGACACCACGACCAACGACCACGATCAATGACATAATAATTAATAAAGCGCAAGATGACAGCGATTATGTACAATCATTGCTTCGGAGCACCCATAAAATAAACAATGATAATTAACATCAGCATCAACATTGTCATCATCATTATCACCACCACTATCATAGCCACCACTATCATCATTTCCATCATCATCATCTTCTTGATCTTCTTGATCTGATCTTCATCATCGTGATCAACCAGCACGAACATCATTTTCCACCATCATCATCTGATCTTCATCGACACCACCATCATCATCATTAATGTCCATCATCATCATCATCTGATCTTCATCAACATAAACACCACCACCATCATCATCATTAATGTCCATCATCATCATCATCTGATCTTCATCAGCAGCACCACCATCATCATCATTAATGTCCATCATCATCATCATCTGATCTTCATCAAGATCATCATTAATGTCCATCATCATCTGATCTTCATCAGCACCACCACCACCACCACCATCATCATCATTAATGTCCATCATCATCATCTGATCTTCATCAACATAAACACCACCACCATCATCATCATTAATGTCCATCATCATCATCATCTGATCTTCATCAGCACCACCACCATCATCATCATTAATGTCCATCATCATCATCTGATCTTCATCAACATCAACACCACCACCATCATCATCATTAATGTCCATCATCATCATCTGATCTTCATCAACATCAACACCACCACCATCATCATCATTAATGTCCATCATCATCTGATCTTCATCAGCACCACCACCACCATCATCATCATTAATGTCCATCATCATCATCATCTGATCTTCATCAGCACCACCACCATCATCATCATTAATGTCCATCATCATCTGATCTCTTCATCAGCACCACCACCACCACCACCATCATCATCATTAATCCATCATCATCATCTGATCTTCATCAACATAAACACCACCACCATCATCATCATCATTAATGTCCATCATCATCATCTGATCTTCATCAACATAAACACCACCATCATCATCATTAATGTCCATCATCATCATCTGATCTTCATCAACATAAACACCACCATCATCATCATTAATGTCCATCATCATCTGATCTTCATCAACATAAACACCACCACCATCATCATCATTAATGTCCATCATCATCTGATCTTCATCAACATAAACACCACCACCATCATCATCATTAATGTCCATCATCATCATCTGATCTTCATCAACATCAACACCACCACCATCATCATCATTAATGTCCATCATCATCATCTGATCTTCATCAACATAAACACCACCACCATCATCATCATTAATGTCCATCATCATCATCATCTGATCTTCATCAGCACCACCACCATCATCATCATTAATGTCCATCATCATCATCTGATCTTCATCAACATCAACACCACCACCATCATCATCATTAATGTCCATCATCATCATCTGATCTTCATCAACATCAACACCACCACCATCATCATCATTAATGTCCATCATCATCTGATCTTCATCAGCACCACCACCACCATCATCATCATTAATGTCCATCATCATCATCATCTGATCTTCATCAGCACCACCACCATCATCATCATTAATGTCCATCATCATCTGATCTTCATCAGCACCACCACCACCACCACCATCATCATCATTAATGTCCATCATCATCATCTGATCTTCATCAACATAAACACCACCATCATCATCATTAATGTCCATCATCATCATCTGATCTTCATCAACATAAACACCACCATCATCATCATTAATGTCCATCATCATCATCTGATCTTCATCAACATAAACACCACCATCATCATCATTAATGTCCATCATCATCTGATCTTCATCAACATAAACACCACCACCATCATCATCATTAATGTCCATCATCTGATCTTCATCAACATAAACACCACCACCATCATCATCATTAATGTCCATCATCATCATCTGATCTTCATCAACATAAACACCACCACCATCATCATCATTAATGTCCATCATCATCATCATCTGATCTTCATCAGCACCACCACCATCATCATCATCATTAATGTCCATCATCATCTGATCTTCATCAGCACCACCACCACCATCATCATCATTAATGTCCATCATCATCATCATCTGATCTTCATCAGCACCACCACCACCACCACCATCATCATCATTAATGTCCATCATCATCATCATCTGATCTTCATCAACATCAACACCACCACCATCATCATCATTAATGTCCATCATCATCATCATCTGATCTTCATCAACATAAACACCACCACCATCATCATCATTAATGTCCATCATCATCATCATCTGATCTTCATCAACACCACCACCATCATCATCATCATTAATGTCCATCATCATCTGATCTTCATCAGCACCACCACCACCACCACCACCATCATCATCATTAATGTCCATCATCATCATCATCTGATCTTCATCAACACCACCACCATCATCATCATCATTAATGTCCATCATCATCATCATCTAATCTTCATCAAAATCATCATCAACATCAACATCATCATTTCCACCATCATCATCTTATCTTCATCAACATCAACGCCATCACCATCATCATTTCCACCATCATCATCATCATTTCCACCATCATCATCATCATTATATCCATCATCATATCATCTGATCTTCATCATCATATCACCATCATCAAAATCATCCACATATTATGATGATAATTGTTTTCACGTACCATTTGTTTTAGTTCTTAGATGTCCTAACCCAGGCGTACCTGATAATGGAAACAAGATGAGCTTTAACTACACATACAACAATGTCGTAAGATTTGGTTGTAATAAAGGCTACTCAGCACGTGGATACAAAGCCATACGTTGCCAGCTTAATGAGAGATGGACTGGCAAACGGTTAACGTGCTTGAGTAAGTACAATGTTTTCCTGGTTTTCATTAGCGACACGTTATTACTGGGAGGGCTGCAAGCAGTGTTGACAAAATGGGATTTCTTTTTCTAATAAGCCAGTTCGGAGTTTAAGAATAAGGTTCAGTGCGCATGCGATTTTATCCCGAATTCGTCACCTTCTTTTATTAACGTTTGTGTTATTTTTAAATAACAAAAAGTGATATAATCGGGATAAATTCGTATGCGCACTGAACCTTATTCTTAAACTCCGAACTGGCTTATTGCCACAAATCACCATGGGACCCAAGGCGCATGCGCTCTGTGCCGCTGAGGCTACCGAAGGCTCATTGCTGAAGCCCGCTGAGTGAACGCTTATACACGAGTGCGAGTATAAGTACAATAATCAATCTTTTGTTTGTTTTTCTTTACCAGAATGCACCTCGGCGATTGGAATGCGTAACTATAGAATCAGGAACAAGATGTTGTCGGCTTCGTCGGAGCGCGACTCGAGTCACAGCGCGAAACACGCGCGTTTGTTTGACAGCCGCGCGTGGTGTTCAGCACGCAGCGAGTACGAGAAATACATCGAGGTGAATTTTGGTACATCGATGAAAGAGATAACGGCCGTCGCTACCCAAGGCCACCCCACGGAGTATAAATGGATGAACAAGTATGAACTACGATACGCACTTGGTGCTCGATGGTTTCCGTATCGAGTTAATGGAAAGATTAAGGTAAGCACAGGGTTCACGCTGGGTAGTAACATCTGTATGGAGATTTAGAGGGTTCACGCTGGGTAGTAACATCTGTATGGAGATTTAGAGGGTTCACGCTGCGTAGTAACATCTGTATGGAGATTTAGAGGGTTCACGCTGGGTAGTAACATCTGTATGGAGATTTAGAGGGTTCACGCTGGGTAGTAACATCTGTATGGAGATTTAGAGGGTTCACGCTGTGTAGTAACATCTGTATGGAGATTTAGAGGGTTCACGCTGTGTAGTAACATCTGTATGGAGATTTAGAGGGTTCACGCTGTGTAGTAACATCTGTATGGAGATTTAGAGGGTTCACGCTGTGTAGTAACATCTGTATGGAGAATTAGAGGGTTCACGCTGTGTAGTAACATCTGTATGGAGATTTAGAGGGTTCACGCTGTGTAGTAACATCTGTATGGAGATTTAGAGGGTTCACGCTGTGTAGTAACATCTGTATGGAGAATTAGAGGGTTCACGCTGTGTAGTAACATCTGTATGGAGATTTAGAGGGTTCACGCTGTGTAGTAACATCTGTATGGAGATTTAGAGGGTTCACGCTGTGTAGTAACATCTGTATGGAGATTTAGAGGGTTCACGCTGTGTAGTAACATCTGTATGGAGATTTAGAGGGTTCACGCTGGGTAGTAACATCTGTATGGAGATTTAGAGGGTTCACGCTGGGTAGTAACATCTGTATGGAGATTTAGAGGGTTCACGCTGGGTAGTAACATCTGTATGGAGATTTAAAGGGTTCACGCTGGGTAGTAACATCTGTATGGAGATTTAGAGGGTTCACGCTGGGTAGTAACATCTGTATGGAGATTTAGAGGGTTCACGCTGGGTAGTAACATCTGTATGGAGATTTAGGTTTATATATTGCTGGGTTTCAATCAGCTGGTAAAAGACTATGAATCTCATTACTAACTAACCTCAAATGATGCTCAAAGACTGCCCCCTATGTTCAATACAGCAGTGAGAATTCTATTGAGAATTCAGCTGACCGGATACAATTACAGTCGAACCTCATGTAAACGACCACCGACCAACCACCCTTGCTGTCATGTAGTCGCAAAAGACTGGGTTCCACTACGACGCAAGCATAAACACAGTTGCAAGCACTAGCATAAGCGCAAGGACAAGCACACGAGCGCAAGCATAATAATATAGTGTCGTGTGAAAACGGTCCAACACTAGCATAAGCGCAAGGACAATTAAGCACACGAGCGCAAGCATAAGAATCTTGTGTCGTGTGAAAACGGTCCAACACTAGCATAAGCGCAAGGACAAGCACATGAGCGCAAGCATAAGAAACTTGTGTCGTGTGAAAACGGTCGAACACTAGCATAAGTTCAAGGACAAGGAAAGGAAAACATTGATCCCTGTGCTTGTGCATGCTGAGTTATGCTTGTGTCAGGCCCGTTTTTCACAATGAAACAAGGCCTCTTGAGCCTGCGCTTGCGTCGCTAGTTAAATAACTTCTCGGGGCAAATCGATTGAACGGTCGGTCAACTAAGTGTGAGTGAGACACTAGTATGTGTAACCTCATTTTGCAGGTATTTTCTGGTAACAAAGATAGCAATTCAGTGGTAAAACACGTTCTACAACCATCGATCATCGCACACAAAGTACGAATCTACCAACACGAAGACACTGAAACCTTTGTTGGGTCATCTGTTTGTCTACGCGCAGAGTTCTATGGATGTGAATTCTATTCAGGTATGGATCACTCAAACTCATTAATAATTCGTGAGCATCGACAAAACAAAGGAAATCCAAGGATATGTGATCTTAATTCGCCTTTTCCATATAGAGCGGGAAACTGGGTTCGAGTTGGGACCGCAAAGCATGTATGGATTGTTTGGAAGGACAAAAATAGTAATGGCGTCCTTCGTAAAAGATAACTCGACAGTCCATCTAAAGAACATATTTTACTCACCGAAGAAGACATCCCAGGAGCTAAACTTCCACGGGAATCAATAGTCGAATGTGATTCGATTGTCCTTCCAAACAATCCATACATGCTTTGCGGTCTCAACTCGAACCCAGTTTCCCGCTCTATATGGACTTTTCAAAATCAAAATTAACGTTTATCGAAATTACATTCACACATTAAAACGAATTTGTTGTATGTGTACCTTTTGAGTAAACGCAATCGGAAACGCAATTGAAATTTCAAACGTAAGTGCAAATAGAAACGGTACGTTGTTAGCCGGCCTTGCGCCGGTAAAGTAAGGCACACGCATCCTTTCTCAGTTTAAGAAGACACATTTGCGCAAACGTAAGGCCTAGCGTAAATCATTCATACTAGACGTACGGAACGTCAATGTTCTTTACAAACGTAAGCACAAACGGCGGAAACATTGCGCAAACGTAAGGCCTAGCGTAAATCATTCATACTAGACGTACGGAATGTCAATGTTCTTTACAAACGTAAGTACAAACGGAAACATTACATTGTACGTCAGATTTGTATTTGTTTCTGCGCAAACGTAAGACCTAGCGTAAATAATTCATGAGACGTACGGAAACGTATCTATTTTACGGTTATAAATCCTCGTGTTCAATTCACGACGCATTTCTTCTATTTCCCGCAGAATGTTTAACCAGAGGAAGCAAGATTCTTGCGTTATGGTACAAGTGGTTACGTGAGGTAGCTTACGTATCGGGCTACGTAACAAATATCGATCACGAGACTCTTACCGTAACTCCACACAACAAACATAACCGTCTGGAACATGGTAGCGTGTTGATTGTCCATACGAGCAACCCTGATCAAATCCTGAAAGATGAACTCCCCAGAGACAGAGAATTGCGTGTAGGCACTCGTGTATTGGCCTTGATGCACAGGGACGGCGTGCCCATCTACAACACTGGAAGAATAAGAAATATAGTGGGGGCTGGGAAGCCGTGGTATCAAGTGAGGCTAGACGGCAGTACCTCTGTGTGGAAAAGAAGGGGGGATATACGAGTTAGAAAGACACCCACCCACTGTGATACTCCTCCTAATAATAAATTAGAAATTAAACTGCAATAGAAATGGGAAATGGGAATTAAAGGAATGGATGGGAAGAAGATGCACGTCAAGTTAAGGTTGTTATACTAGGAGTGGGAAATGAAATGAATGGATGGGAAGAAGATGAACACCAAGGGAAATAATGTGATGATTTCAGGCCGTATATAACCCAAAACTCAAGGGAGGCAGTACGTATTTAACGACAAAATAATAAATAAAAATAGTACTCAGTACTTTTGGTATCTTTTTCGCCTTGCTAGGGGGGCATGTGCCCAACCTTCCCCTGTTCTGTGTACTGCCTTGGATTTATTGTGCACCAAATATTATTTAGATTACTAGTTGTATTTAAGCTTAGGTTTAGCACGTAATACTCTCATGTTGGGGGATATGATTGATAGATTGCACACATTCATCCTGTGGGGTGTCATTTCTTACCAACTGGTGAACTGAAATTTCTATGACCAAGACTGGTAACCTGTGTTTGCACAGACTTAATACATATACAGTCTGCATTATAAAAGACACAAGTCATTTTAAATTTGCACTCTGTAGATCCAAGAAAAAGACAGTTTTTTTGTAGTCAATTAATAGCAATTTAATAAAGACGATTTGAAATATTTTATATGCATTTCATAAAATAATTTGAATTTTGATACCCACAAAAATTGAATATAAAATTACTGAAATTGAATTAATAAATATAGATTTGGAGTCAAATCCTTCTTTGAAGTTATTATAATCACTATATATATAATTTAATAATTAATTGATAAAGAAACTATGATGAGTATAGACAGAACAAATGTTCGTAAAAAATCAGATGCCTCGAGCAGGATTCGAACCCACGGCACCCCGATTTCATGACAGGTGCTCTACCCACTGAGCTACCGAGGCAACTACAGTGGCGTGGAGTTGAAATTAGCTCAAAGACGCTGATTTTAACCGAAATATAATAATTAATTAAGAATTATTAATATATATAATTTTAGTATATAATACAACTAATTATTGCCATAACGTTACAGCGATTTGCAAAAATTCTGTAAAATTTAATATATCGATATATCGATATATAGTAATTTGCATAATCCTAATTCTTTGATTTTAGCTATTATAAAGCCTGAATCTAAACCCAATTAACCTTTGTAGTATGTATGTGAAAAAACAATTGAAACAAATTAACTTTAGAGGGCTTATTCAGCCATTTTATGATGAAAATTACCCACAATGCACCCGATATATTGATATATCGATCGATATTGATTTTTACAGAATTTTTGCAAATCGCTGTAACGTTGTCTTATAAAAACGTCGTATACACATGAAAAACGAAAAATGCCAAATAGGATTTATTTGGGCATGTAAACTAGATTCTCCATTTTAGTAATGATTCTCCAAACAGTCATGCACCACGGTATAATAACAGGTTTTGGTCTTTTCCTTATAGCATAATTTTGGTCACATTTTCTTGGAAGAACAATACTGAAAGCTAAAGCTATGATGATTAAACTAATTACTTCCTATTTGCCTGATTTCCTTTTCTCATTTACACCTAATTTATTTCAAAAACGTTGTCCAATAATAATCAAAAAAGCCAAATAGGATTTCATTAAAAGACAAAAAAAGTGCACTCAAGCTGAACTGTTTCTTTTGTCTTTTTGAATGAATTCGTATTTGGCTAGTATTTGGACAACGTTTTTGAAACAAGGTGTATATATGACAACATTATTGCAATTAAGGTCTTTACTATTCTCCCTCGCAGCCGTGTTTAGTGTCGTCACACAAGAGCATTGCGTGAAGGCAATAAACATGGCTGCAAAGGAGACTAGGTCTTTACATGCTTATACTCCCGCTAACATGGGCGGATCCAGAGATTTTGCAAAGGGGGGGGCCACGTTCAGGTTGGACATTGGTTTCAGCCAAATGTTATGTAAATAATTGTTTTGGCAAAAAAGGTATGAATTCCACAGCTCTGGTAGGCAGACAGCTCTTGTAATTGGCCACATGCAGATACCTATACTTGGGCCAAAAGGAGTTCACTTGTGGGAGGTTCATCATTGTAAAAGTTCCACAAAAGGCACCAAATCTAAAATCCTCTGACATGTCATAAGAGGTAACCACACCTTGATCATAACCCAATACTGTGCTACACCAATCACAGCGCCAAACACAACATCACTGACATGGTGACGTCCTAACACTACCCTAGATACGGCAACACAGGTAGCCCAGGCAGTAACCAGTAGACGACACAATCGACATGACATCACCAAACCAAACAACGCAGCAACCATGGCAGCTCTTGTGGAGTGACCAGAAGGGAAGGAAAACTTATCCACAGAAACTGTTACAAACATGTCCTTTTCGTTATAGACTGGTCGTTTTCGCTTGAATGTGAGTTTAGTTAGACCAACCACGGCTAAGTCAAGCATAAGGGCTAGTAAGAAATTACAGGCAAATTGCTGTTGATGGTCTCTGAATGAATAAATAGCAAGGAGAGTTCCAAGAATCCAAGGGACGCCATGACCAGATATCTCTAGAGCGATTAGAACGCTACGCCATCCACTAGACCCCTTCTCGGCACAGAAGCTAAGTTTTCTCGATATTTCAACATCTAACGAGTGTAATCTGTTAAAGAACGGTTCGTGATCGTTTTGTAGCTCACTGCATTCGGTTTCTTTGGTCTGAGAATTGAACGAAACTCTGTGTTTCAACGTGGTCGTTTCAGCGTCTCTCGTTGCCATTTTGATTCACCGACGGAATCAAGAGATATAAAACAAGGCACTAACACAAAGGTTTCTCAAGAAGAACTTGCTTAAAGTCGAAAAGAGAACGAAAAATGTTTCTTCTATGAATAAACTTCCCGTGTGATCAGAGAGCAAAGGTTGACCAGGCGTCATTGCGTAACCACAGGGAACCCAAAATAATACTGACCATTGGCTAATACAAAACGCCTTTGTAAAGGAACACAATAGAGTGCAAACCATATGTCCATGAAATAGTACAATTACTAAATAGTACTAAATAGTGTTATCTCTATTGTTTTCTATTGTTTCATCAGTGCTATTTAGTACTAATTAGTTAGAGTGCAGTCCATATGTCCGTGAAACAGTACTAACTAATTAGTACTAAATAGCACTGATGAAACAATAGAAAACAATAGAGATAACACTATTTAGTACTATTTAGTAATAGTATTATTTCACGGACATATGGACTGCACTCTAGTACTGTTTCACGGACATATGGTTTGCACTCTATAATCACAATATAATGGTAAGAACAGAGTATTAAATAAATGACTCAACAAATTTTCAGGAGTTTTATTTTTTTCTTCTTGAAATTTAATAAATAAAATTACATAAAATGCATTTTTAATTATAAGATACAGTCAACTCTCTCGTAAGCGGACACCCTCGGGAATTGAAAAGAGTGTCCGTTAGTAGAGCTGTCCGCTTATGAGAACTATTCCCGTAAGCGGACACCAAAGAAAAATAGGGTGGATGTCCGCTTACGGGAGAGTTAATTACGTTTTAATCGGTAGAGAAAAATAGCAACTGAACCGTACACCTTGCTTCCCCGCGGACAAATGGAGATTTGACAAAACCGATCCCCACTGTTCTGTTGCTCTGTAAAAGGTCATATTTTTGTTGATTTATTGCAAATTAAAGACAAATTCCATTGCCGAAAGTCCATTATTATATGGTGTGTCCGCTTACGAGAGAGCGTAAACAAAAGAAAAATCCAATTTTCATTTTCAAAAGTGTCCGCGTCCGCTTACGAGAGAGTGTCCGCTTACGGGAATGTGTAAATACAGAGTTTGACTGGGAGATAAAACGGGGATTTGAAAAGGTGTCCGTAAGTAGAGCTGTCCGCTTACGAGAGTGTCCGTTAGCGGAGAGTTGACTGTACACCTGTTTTCAAAAAGGTTGTCCTTTGTGAAATAGTCAAATGAATAAAGGAATATGTTGTATGATATAGGCAATAAGTCTTACGACAAAAGATAGTTACATGTAAACGTTTTCGACCGAGGTCATCTTCAAAGGAATAATATTATTATCGCTGTATTAACAGAAAACACAAATCAGATTACTCAAGGAGAAATTAATGTAGTAACTTGTAGCAGCCATGCCGAAGGCATATTCATAGGACTTCCGAAATAGAATTGTATTTGCCAAGAGTCTGCTATCACAGGCAAAATGGCGATAATCATTTTTACATTTAAGAAATATAGAACACGAGGGGGAGTTTGGTAAAAATAATCTTTATCTATATAGCGTTATTTCTTCTAAAAAAACAATACCAATGCAACACAGGTAACAGCCAATCGGATCACAGAGATTTCTGAATGTCTTTTATAAATTATTATTACTACAACTTTCTGGGAGGCTTCTTGGTGTTGCAGAACACCAGATGATGTTAGACAATGAACACAAAGAACGAGAAGAATGAACTTGAACCAAAACAATACCCTGCATACAAAGAAACCTAACCAAGAATACAATGCAGACTGTAGCACCAAGAAACACCCACTTTCTGGAAAACAGGTGTAAGTTTCTCAACAAATCTAATACATACAATGTAACATGTATTTCACAGATTCTTATGTTTTAAATATGAAGTCTGATTACGTATTATTATTACATACAGAATAATATTGTAAATACACAAGTAGAAATATAAGGGCAATAAGGGAAGTACTCAAAATGAATACTTTACAAGATGTAAGTAGACTGGGCATGAATATCAGTTTGCAGAATATACAATAATTATATTTACAAAGGGTCTACTACTGCTTAGAAGTCATTGTTGTTGTGGTTTGATCAGCTATGGGAGGTGTCTACATATGCATAAGATATACCGGTTCCCTGATGGCAGTCTCCTTTTCTCCCAAGAAAGAGAAAAGAAGGAGACTCTGTCAGTAGGGAAATATACTGGTAGATAGAATATAAATTATTGAAGTTCAAAAATATCCAAGCATTGTTGTAGTAGATGTTTGGCATCCATACAAGGTTACACCCTCGAGTGAAAACGTACTTGTATTTTTGCAACGTGAGCGGGTGATTCAGGTATAAGAGTGACAAGAGGTGCAAGAATGAAGCCTAAATTATAAACCCCCAAAAACGTCCAATACAGCTAAAGCTCAGCCTCCAAAATGTCCTACAGTCCATAATGTAAATAAAAAGGCCATTTTATCCCTTGTCAAAAACATCTACCATTAAAAATCTTCAAAATATTCAGACCCCAAAAAGTCAATATTTCAGGCTTTGCATGTCCTGGTCACTCTTGCACCTGAGTACTCCCCCAAATCCTCCCCCACCCCTGGGGTATCAGTATGCAGTGGAACATCAAATTGAGCAGTCATTTCTGAGCTTGTCAAGTTCAAATGTCTACTGATATCTCCAGTTATCTCTTGCTCTTTTTCTAAACTTCTCATAGTAAAAGTCATCGGACGATCTTTCTTTCTTGTTGTTACTTTTCCCCCGGACACCGACAGCCACGGCCCCAGGATCTGCATCACTCCCTGTTATTACAGGCTCCATTGCTGGCACTGTGGGTTCTTTTACTTGGGTTTTCTTTTCTTCTTCTAATGCTTTTAATTTGGCTGCTTTTTTGCTCTCAACTTCTACTGACCTCTGCTCATCAAAGACTAAAAACATGAACAATCAAGTTATGATTTGATGGTTGTACATGTACATGTATGGATTTTGTTTATAAAATGATTGCGTCTGCAAAGGAGGCTAATCATGGCTGTGTCCAGGGGCGTAGCGAGGACCCAGGAATAAAAAAGTAAAAAAAAGCAAAAAAACAACAAACAAACAATAAACATCTTTACCAAAAATGTAGGGGGGTATGTGCCCCCCATGCCCCACCCTAGCTCCCTATGCTAGTGGCTGTGTCTATGCTTATGATGGTGATCTGATACACGTACAGTGATTACCAGGAATGACGATGGAAGTTGGTCACTGCTCAATGTGATTAATAAATGGCTGATGATTCTTTTAATCACTTTCATCAGCATCAGCAAAATACTTACATCTGCTATGGAGCATGAAATTTGATGCCATGTTCGTGGGAACCATCTCTGTTGGTTCTAATCTCTTTTTCGACCTCTGCTCCTCAATCCTTTTCATTTTTGCTTCTTCCGTAGCTTCTATGTTTCTTATCTTTGCAGATATTCCCAAGTCAACCTCGGGAATACCAGACAACATTTGGTTTGATAACATTTCTTCAGATTTCATCAGCTTTGATCTCACATCAATGTTCTTGGGTACAATGTAGAGTAAATCTTCTTTTGATTTTAACCTAAAATAAATGATAAAATAATAATGTAACCTTGTTAGTTGTTGGACATATTGTTTTGAAGGTCATTCCACCCCCACCCCACTAACTTTCATACAGACACTGCACTGCACATGTAGTCTCCATGACTATGGTGGATCTAGGGGGGAGGGGGCTGCACTGCACAATCTCCATGACTATGGTGGATCTAGGGGGGGCTGCACTGCACAATCAGTTCTTTTAAACTTACTTATTTGTAGGATCATCAACACTGTCTTCATTTGCTCCCTTCCTCCTTGACATTTCGTCCTCGATGTACTTCAACATCATCGTATCTTCGTCTCTTCTGTTTGTTTCAGCAGCAAAATTAGCTCCAATATTGATAGACATTCCTGTCCCTTCATCATCTCTATCCCTGTCTCGATCCTGTATTAAGTGATTCATATGTATCAGCCCACCCGTGTTGAGCTTAAAGGGATCGTTAACAACGCTCTCATCTGTAGGAAGTTCTTTTCCGAGCGCTAAACCAACAGCAGAAACACCTTTCGGACGTTTGCGAAATCTTTGGATTTCTTTTCGTTCTTCGAGCAGATCTGTCGTGGAATCCGGCTCTTGCGTGTCATCTTCGTCTTCTGAGACTTTCTTCCTTCGATAATTTCTCCTGCTCATTGTGAATAAGCTCAAATTACTAACAAGATAAGGTTAAAACTACAAGAGAACTCGAATCTTTTCAGTTCGTGTGCGCCGCCATCTTGGAAAATACTCGGTCAAAGAGACTGGAATGAGATACTCCGCTGGTTCGTTTGAACGGCGGCTCACTTTTCAACATGGCGGACGAAGCAACAGAAAAAGACGAACAGAAAGAAGATCCGTTGTCTTTCTTCACTGTTGGGGACGATAGCTCAAGTTCAGATTCAGATAACGATGAAGACACTCATCAAATATCTCAAGTTCAAAACAAAGAGCACTACGCTAACGATTCACATATTTCACCAGCAGCTAAACTCAAACTTCCTTCACCAACTACACTTTTCGCAACTGTTGGCAGGCCAAAGTTTTTGAATACTACACAAGAAGAAACACTTGTCGATTGGGACAAACTTTCTACGCGATATAATCCTGCTATTCTTACTGCTGCGCCTGTAGTGAGCTTAGAGGACCGAGAGAAGGACGAGAAGTACAGCGATGCTACCATTTCTTCAAACCCCACGAAGTACGGCAAGGAACTGTCAGATATTCAAAAGCACATCATACTGCACGGTAAACGAGGGTGTGACATACGATTGATGGCACACAGGGAAAGCTCACAGAAAGAGGAAGGTAAGGAAACGGGGGAGGGGGCAGGTGGGGGTCGGAAGGAGGGGTAGGGGACTCACAATTTACAATCACAAGAACTAAAAATACTACATGTAAGTTATGTATAATATTATTATAATAATATTATTATTAAATACCTAACATACCTGAAGCATTACAATATACATGTACTGTCACTCAGTTCAAATGATCATCAATCACCATCATCATCATCATCATCAAGAATCATGATCATTAGCATACTTATGCCTTAGCCAGGCCGGGTTATCTTTAGCTAGCCAGATTACCCAGGGTCATAACAAGGTATCCTTTATTGGTCATTGATCCTGTATAATTAACTACATGTATATTTTCCTGATCCCCTAAGTCCTATGATTTGATCCCTTGATCCCATCAAACCCATCGAGGTCAGAAAAGCAATGGTAACTTTTCCCAGTGAATAATGATATGATAGGATCCTACTTCCAGTAATTCCTACTTCCATTTACTTCAGGTGAGAGCAGCGCAAAGAAGGCAAAAGCAGACTCTTTTCAACAAAAAGAGAAACGAAAACGAGACGTTGGACAAGCGAACAGGGATAAAAGTTACGTGGAGGAAGAAAAACGAATATTACGACAAGGAGAGGTGCCGGAATAGACACAGCTACACCGAACAGAAACTAAAATGTCTTTCTTATTAGGAGAAGCGCCTCAATAGACACAGCATTACCAAACAGAAACTAAATGTCTTGCTTTAATATTATTAGTTCATTTTCTACTCTCCTCAACTCGGGTTGCACTGGTGAAAAACTAGCCCGATTACAGGTTCCCACTGACCACTTATCGACACGTGCCGTCTGATAATAATAATAATAATGGTGTTCATAATCAGCTAGAGTGAAGAACCCAATGACCCCATTTACAATGTAAGTACATTGAGATTTGGTGCTATTCAGTTTGAGAATACACTGAATCGCCCTCCCACGTTGCAAAAAAATTATTGGAGGGTGCAATCTTGTATTCCAACGCAACCACTATAAGCCTGGTTCACACTGCTGCCAGAATCGTAAGAGGAGCTTATGACCAGTGTGAACTGATAATGGAGTCGGAATGGGAATCTTACGATTCCGTTGAATTGTTTTTGATTCACACTAGATCGTAAATTATCAAACTTTTATCCATCATATATCTTTTATTTATAAACTTATAAAATATCTCTCTCTTTTTCTTCAGACGAATCCTAATGTGAATGGTTTTGATCAAATAAAGGATTTTTTTCAACAAAACACTTAGTACAGGCTGCACAAAGGTTATGCTGAAAGTTCTACCTTTGTGAGCAAGCTAATAGATTCTTTTTTTAGTGTTGCTGTTCTTATTGATTCTAATCAGACACCGAAATATAGACCAACATATAATGCGATGTCTGATGTAGAAAATCACAGCATTTTTGAAACATTTCCGCTTTTTGACACAAGGGTATTTACAATGCAATTTCATCTACTTCTAGTACTACTGTTGTACATGTACCAATATGTACAAGGTTCGGTAGTGTTTCCAATGATTGAACGTATGCTTGCACTAGCCTACCCTGAGAGCTGGCTGTGAAGGCTATTTGCACTGGACATCCTTCAAATTGTACCTGTTAAAACAGTTCCTGGGAAAACATTTCAGACAGGAATGTAAAGACCAGTTTTGAAATTTGTGTCGTTGGAACCAGTCATTTTGTAAAACAAACGACTTTTGTTTGCGGTAGTCCGTATGTACGGCGCCATCCAGAACCACATCTCCAAATACCGTGTATCATCTACAAGGCATTTGTGTGGTAATTCTTAAGCGATTGGACCACGCCCCTGTGTAGAGCTCACTGGGATACAGGGAAGGTTTAGAGGGGGTGACACGTTGCGTGACACGTTGTGTGACAAGTGATCACACAATACACGATGCACAATGTTGTAACATGGCCAATGCCCTGTCTAGTTGTGAAACACCTTGCACAAGAGCAGACCTATGGACAAATAAACCAACATCAGGTCATTCTAGACTTAAAAAGAAAAAAACGAGGAGGAAAGTTGCTACAAGTTTGACTTTCTCAGCTTCGGAAACCCAGACACTACTCAGAGGGGGATTGGGGACGGGGGGAAAGGAAAGAGCAGCGGAAAACAGCCCCTGTGGTATTTAAAAACTCTTGTGGGACTAAGTGGATTAAGTGGTCAAGGAATTCCAGCAACAAAAACTGTCAATCCAAATCAACAAGGGATGGGCTAAGAAGGAGGGTCATTTTTCCATTGCTCTCCTTTTTGTTTCACCTAGAGCTCACTTCATTCTCACTCACCACAGAGACAGACATACAGTCAAATTAACAGATAAAGACAGACACAGATAGGCAGAGTCAGACAGACATTGATAAACTGTTTACCTGGTGTTCGAGTCTTGGCAAAAGTGGTACAATCCTTCAATGGACACCTGACTATCTTGTCCTACAATCTAGAAACACAAAGGATACAGTAAAAACCCGCGAGTAAGAACCTAGTTTTCCCAAGTTAGCCTAAACAGGTTCTTATATAAATGGTACTTAGCACAAATTGAGGCTATTTAGGTTCTTAAATAGGTTCTTACTTTCTAAAGAAAAAAAATTCATTGTAGCTAATAGAATTTAGTGGTATTCAGCCTGTATTCCTTATAATATAACATCTGCATACCATCAACATTGGCATTTACATTGTATTGAATTGGAGTACTGTAATAAGGCACCTGTGTCTCCAAAAATGTTGATCTATCTTATTCACCCAAGTGTACACATCTTTTTATATAGATTTTAGAAAATAAGAACCTGTTTCAAATTTTAGGCTAAACAGGTTCTTGTATAGAGGGGGTATAACTGGCAAATTTTAGCCTAACAGGTTCTTAAAAACTAGGTTCTTACTCGCGGGTTTTTACTGTAGTACATGTATATATATTTCAAAGATATTGCAGTAAAAAATAATGTGTTCACAAGAATATAGAGTTACGGTAGTCCAATCTTATCAGTCACACATACTATTACTTGTCAAACTATCAGTTTTTGCTTTATTGTCCACAAGCTATGTTATAAAACGCTAGCGAAATGGTAAATGATGCACAATAAACAGTTTTTCAGTTCGGTTCAGTGACCATGAACAATCAGTTGGTGTAACCATTACCACACATTTAGAATACAGCTATTTCAAAAAATGTTGAAAACTGAATACTGTATACTGAATAGTGCATTCCAAGACCAAAGGGCATTGTGGGCCTCGTTATTTTGAAATATAAAGTAAATATACAGCGATTTGTTCGCCATATGGAGCTAGTATACTGTATTGTTTCTGATGGAAGACACAAAAAATAAAATAAATTATTATTGATATTACTTTAGACAATATTACAAGAGTCCCAAAATGCATTTCGGTCTTGGAATACACTATTATTCAGTATCAACGTTTTTTGAAATAGCTGTATGCTATCAGAATAAAACTTGCTCATTCTCACGACTTTGTTGCTCGCTATCAGAATAAAACTTGCTCATTCTCATGACTTTGTCGCTCGCTATCAGAATAAAACTTGCTCATTCTCACGACTTTGTCGCTCGCTATCAGAATAAAACTTGCTCATTCTCATGACTTTGTCGCTCGCTATCAGAATAAAACTTGCTCATTCTCACGACTTTGTTGCTCGCTATCAGAATAAAACTTGCTCATTCTCACGACTTTGTCGCTCGCTATCAGAATAAAACTTGCTCATTCTCACGACTTTGTTGCTCGCTATCAGAATAAAACTTGCTCATTCTCACGACTTTGTCGCTCGCTATTAGAATAAAAAGTGTGGTTGACTTGTGGCAAGTCTAGCAGTCACTAGAACTATAAAATGTTGTGTTGTAATTCTTACAATCAATTAGTTCTCAGCTAAACAAGAACACTTACCTCCTTCACAAAGGATCGAATAGAGAAAACTAGCTTTTCTAACATCTGAGGAAATTCGCTCAGTCCTTCCGCTGGTACTCTTAAAACACTAAAATAAACAAACAGACGTTTGAATAAAACCCTCAAAAACATCTCAAAACCCCTCTGAAAATCCTAGAACTGAGTTGCTTACTTGTGTAGTGCTGTGACCAATGCACCAAGACATCGACAAAGTAGTCCTAGGAATGAGATAGCCTCGTCTCTTGTTGGTTTGGGTAGATTCTCTATCACGCTTTCAGGGATGGAGTTTGGGTAGGACAATGCATTGAATATCTGTGCGCTAAAATTGAGATAAAAACATGATTAATCTTTTGAATGAATAGAAAGCATAGAAGTATTTGAAAAAAAGAAAAATGGCATTAATCATGAAAGTGGTGACAATGATAATGATGGTTGTGTTGGCTAATAACTGAGGAAGAGAAGGAGGAGGAGAAGGAGGAGGAGAAGGAGGAGGAGGAGGAGAAGAGGAGAAGGAGGAGGAGGAGGAGGAGAGGAGGAGGAGGAGGAGAAGGAGGAGGAGAAGGAGGAGGAGGAGGAGAAGGAGGAGGAGGAGGAGGAGGAGAAGGAGGAGGAGAAGGAGGAGGAGAAGGAGGAGGAGAAGGAGGAAGAGAAGGAGGAAGAGAAGGAGGAAGAGAAGGAGGAAGAGGAGTATAAATGGATGGTCATTGTTACCTGAACTGTGTAACTGCACTCCATATGACTTCAAAGGTTGATAAGATCTGACTGTGCGGGTGTTTGGAAACTGTAGAGTTGATTTCTCCTTGTACACTGACTACACTGACAGAAGCTACACTAGCGGTGTCATCAGGGCTTGGAGGTCTTGACTAAAATAGGAAATAAAATAAATACAAGTAACTTGTCCACCCTCTCCCTACTCCACTGAGATCATTTATGCTGGCCATTAAATAAGCCGGGAGCTCGTAGTATATCGGCACATGAAGTATTTTCCGTCTAACACGATGACATGATAGTAGTAGTAGTAGTACTAGTAGTAACAGTGTTACCCTGTCCAATAAAGTTGTTATTATGATGATTATTATTATAGTAGTAGTAGCAGTAGTACTAACAGCAGCAGCAGCAGTAGTAGTAGTAGTTACATGTATTTACAGCAGCTCATACGTACCTCATTAACATGCGTAGGTAGTGGTGTAGAAGGCTCTGGAAATGGAAGTGCTTGGGGTACCCTAGCTGAACCTGCCATGTATGTAGCGTTTCCAGGAAGGGAAAGAGTAGGCAAATGTTCATTCTTACACTCATTGCACTTCTGTAGTAGCACTCGGATTGCAGCAACACATTTAGTAATGGCCCCATTATAACTAAAAATACAAGAAAGGATGAATGAAGCAAGCACGCAAGCAATGAAGGAAGGAAAAAAGAAGGAAGGAAGTAAGGAGAGAAGGAAGGAAGGTGGGAGGGAGGAAGGGAGGGAGGAAGGAAGGGAAGGAGGAAGGGAGGGAGGAAGGGAGGAAGAGAGGAGGGAGGAAGGGAGGGAGGGAGGGAGGGAGGGAGGGAGGGAGGGAGGGAGGGAGGGAGGGAGGGAGGGAGGGAGGGAGGGAGGGAGGGAGGGAGGGAGGGAGGGAGGAAGACTCTAATGAAGTTCTACATACCTTGAACGAAGTGCAAATGCATCAAATAGCCTTTGTGCATGCTGAAGTATTTGAGAAACATTTGAAATACACCCAGGAACACCTAAAAGAGGACTTTTACTCTTAAAACGTGTACATACGCTGCTTATGTGAAGACGTGGGAAAGAAGTGGGAAATATAGTTTTGTCTTTCAGTACAAACACAAAAACAGTGGAATACTTTGAAATGGCCAGACAGACAACAATCTAATGAAGTAACAAAACTAACCTTTTTCTGGATCTAGGATTTTCATGAGTTCCTTGACAGTGGCTTGTAGTGACCGTCTGACTACATCACCAAATACTGCTATCCAATGCCTAGAATACATCACACATGTAGTTAACAATGGATGACTTGTCTACCGCATCTACACGAACAAGTTTTCCTTGACAAGGAAAAATTGGCGATGCTTTTTGTCGTCTACACGAGCAAGTCTTCCTTGTCAAGGAAAACTTGTCAAGGAAAATTTGCTCGTGTAGATTCGGCTTTACTACAAGAGGTTTCATGTTCTGTCTGTTATCAGATTAAGATGATGACATGCTCTGACACTTGTGAGGACTATATGGACACTGTAAAGTACATGTACACATGGTGCTACATTGCGCACAGTATGATAATTGTGGCATGTGTTCATCCCTACAATTGGGTTGGCAAAGCTTATTGAAGTACAATGCGATCCTACTCCTGCAATATTGTGCACAACAGAGGTCACTGGATACACACAGAAATCATGAGATTGCTGGCAATATTCCACACATTGTTGTACAATGCATATCTTCACCTCGATGTGCATTTGCAATGAAGTTACTACATGATATTACCCACAATCCCTTTCAGTCTGGACTCAAAGGCTTGAGTACAATGGTTTTTAAAACAGCAGTATTTGCATGTGCTTACTTGTTAAGTATCTGCAACAGATCCATCAGTGTCCATGGTGGTTTGAGGTACACTATTTTATCCCTACATAAAGAGATGGGGTCATCAGCTAAATATGCTTAATTTCCATCACCGTCACCACCGTTATCACCACCACCGTCGTTGTCACCGTCGTGGTCACCAGCGTTGTCGCCGTCGTGGTCACAGTTGTCGTCACCGTAATAAAATTAAAAAGCTGGCGGCGTCACTGTCGTCACCACCATCGCTACCACCGTCATCATCACCACAGTCATCACCACCGTCGTCACCACCGTCGTCACCACCGATGTCGTCACCGTCATCACCACTATCGTCGGCATCAGTCATCAGTGATTTTCCTACTAGAAGTGGCCATAGGAATTGGCAGATGGAACATACCAGTATTATGGAACCATGAAATGTCTGAGTGATCTTACCAGAGATCATCATAAGCTAATCTCATTTCAGCTTCAACTGCAACAGCTAGACCTTCTCTCAGAATGCACTTTAGCTCACACAAAATGTCATCAGCCTGAAAAGATAAACCTTTCAGTAACACATAACCTTTATTTAAACAATACTCGGGGTGTAACATGACTGAAAATCTCTTGAGATATAAGCAACAAAGAACCAACAAGAAAAGCTAATGATGAATACTTTGTAATCGGGAACCAATATAACGCTTATAACGAACAGCCATGCCAGTCAAAATACTTACAAATGTACATGTACAGCCGACCCTCTCTAGACAGACACCCTTGTCTATTCCCTGCTGCACTGTTTTACTATAAAGTCACTCTCTCAGGTGGACACCTCTCTAAGACAGACTGCAAAAGGTGGTCCTGAGGGTGTCTGTCTGTCCATCTAAGAGAGAGGTGACTGTAATTCCAAACACTACATTAGCATATGGATTACATGTACAGAGTTCTCGTTACCTGTGCTCTTTTTTGTGCCAATTTTTCTTGAATCGCCAGTTCTTGGTAATAATCTGCAATGAGTTGAACATAAATGACAATGAATGCATGGGTTGTTAAGGTAAACCTTGTATTTGTGCTTTGTATTCCCAAACATACATGTACACATATATCTAACCAACATGAAAGGACTTTGAATCTTACATGTATTCTGACCTCTCCCTCCCCTCCCTTACCCCATTTGTTTTGCAATTTTCTTAGATTTTTCTACAATAATTTTCATACAAATGTACATGTATTTAGACATTTTTTATCGTTTTTATTTTTTAGAGTATATTGATTAAAGGATAGTGTAATTATTTATCTTATTCTTTAATTTTTTTAATGACACTTTCTTTTAGGACCTGCGAAAAACACTTACAGGTTGTGTCTACGCATTCCTCATTAAAGATTATTATTATTATTAACAAAAAGAGAGAAAGGAAGCCAATGACAACTTGCTTACCTTTAAAATAGTCAGCTTGCACAGCCAGTGTATTGGCTTGTGTTGTGTCAGCAAACTCCTTTAAGCCACTCATCAGATTCTGTGAAAACCAATTGAATGCAAATTTTAAAATGACAAACTGTCAATATATGTGCGTATGATTTATTTGATTTTGATCGCCACATCAATGTGGTTTTAGGAAAGGTCACTCAACATTGTTTGCCCTAATTGATCTACATGTATACAAGAAGATTTCAACAGCGATCGATAACAACTTATCTATTAAAGGCATTTGATATGGTAAATCATGAAATTATTTTTTCAAAAATTAGAACATTATGGAATACGTGGACTAGCTTTAGACTGGATAAAAAGTTATTTTTCTAATAGATATCAATCTGTTAACAATAGTATAACTTGCTCTTGCGTAATGATCATCAAAAAAATTAAAATAAAGTGTCCGACGTGTTTTAGTGCTTGCGCACTAATTGTACTCTCACACACACTACCACTACATGTACATTCTAATATTCTGTACATACAACTTTCAGCTCACATCAATGTCTTACCTGGTGGTTGAATGCTTTAACTCCATTTATCATGGCTTTGTTACAAAGGTTTTGATCGTTAGAAAACAGCACAGACTCACCATTAGAAACTGAGAAAGACAAGTAAGGAACATCTATCATTTTGGTTTGAAATTAAAATATCAGAGAAAAATATCATCCGCAAACGACAAAATGAAGGGGTCGTGCAGGAACAGTGATTTCTGACCAAACACTAAATTTTCCTATAGGTTATTTGAATTCCAGGATAAATTATGAAAATGCCACTGTCCCTTTACATGTAGGCTTGATGCAGCCCATACAATACCAATAATACCACATTCTTTGGTTGATAAATGTTCAACTCACCTTTTCGCTTCACTACAAGACAACAGTGTAATATTCTGTCATCATTTGTTTCGTCCAACATAGAATTCAGATGTTCGCTGGCCTGTTCATGAGAAACAATTGAGAAATAATTGTCATTAAGGTTTTTGAGTAGCAGGCTCTAGCTAAAGAGTAGGGCACTGAACTACATTTAACAACAAAAGGGAAGATAAAAGATCCAAGACCCAAGTGCAAAAAAGTACTAAGTTCATTTGTCACAATTATACAGTTCAGCTACGTTACATGTAAGCCTCAAGTTAAGTTTGTTACGCCTGCCACACACAACATTAATACCACACTCACCTCATCCACAGTTTGACCTCGCAGTCTGGGATGCTTGGACTCAAAACATGAGTGCAGGAAACGTATAGCTTGTCTAGCTAGCATATCTACACCTACGGAACCATCCTAATGAAAGAAACATTATGGGTACAGTAAACGTATAGCTTGTCTAGCTAGCATATCTACACCTACTGGACCATCCTACATGTAATGAAAGAAACATTCTAGCTCATGAATTTAATGTTTAATTGTTTTATGTGGAACTCGATATACATGTACAAATGTACA
The DNA here is from genome assembly GCA_033675265.1 of Actinostola sp. cb2023. Taxonomy (NCBI): domain Eukaryota; kingdom Metazoa; phylum Cnidaria; class Anthozoa; order Actiniaria; family Actinostolidae; genus Actinostola; species Actinostola sp. cb2023. The sequence continues at coordinate 754,494 of JAUJYZ010001110.1, read as the reverse complement.
TAACATGTAGTTGTATTTCCATGGGTGGGTCCAGGGTGTGTGTTCAGGGGATTACAACACCCCTATGGGTACAGTATTTGCTGATATCTTTGTCAGTATTTTCATGGGCGGGTCCAGGGTGTGTGTTCAGGGGGTTAACAACACCCCTATGGGTACAGTATTTGATGATATCTTTGTCAGTATTTTCATGGGCGGGTCCAGGGTGTGTGTTCAGGGGGTTAACAACACCCCTATGGGTACAGTATTTAATGATATCTTTGTCAGTATTTTCCTGGGCGGGTCCAGGGTGTGTGTTCAGGGGGATTAACAACACCCCTATGGGTACAGTATTTGATGATATCTTTGTCAGTATTTTCATGGGCGGGTCCAGGGTGTGTGCTCAGGGGGTTAACAACACCCCTACAAATGTATGGGTACAGTATTTGATATCTTTGTCAGTATTTTCATGGGCGGGTCCAGGGTGTGTGTTCAGGGGATTACAACACCCCTATGGGTACAGTATTTGATATCTTTGTCAGTATTTTCATGGGCGGGTTCAGGGTGTGTGTTCAGGGGATTACAACACCCCTATGGGTACAGTATTTGATATCTTTGTCAGTATTTTCATGGTCGGGTCCAGGGTGTGTGTTCAGGGGGTTAACAACACCCCTATGGGTACAGTATTTGATGATATCTTTGTCAGTATTTTCATGGGCGGGTCCAGGGTGTGTGTTCAGGGGGTTAACAACACCCCTATGGGTACAGTATTTAATGATATCTTTGTCAGTATTTTCCTGGGCGGGTCCAGGGTGTGTGTTCAGGGGGATTAACAACACCCCTATGGGTACAGTATTTGATGATATCTTTGTCAGTATTTTCATGGGCGGGTCCAGGGTGTGTGCTCAGGGGGTTAACAACACCCCTACAAATGTATGGGTACAGTATTTGATATCTTTGTCAGTATTTTCATGGGCGGGTCCAGGGTGTATGTTCAGGGGATTACAACACCCCTATGGGTACAGTATTTGATATCTTTGTCAGTATTTTCATGGGCGGGTTCAGGGTGTGTGTTCAGGGGATTACAACACCCCTATGGGTACAGTATTTGATATCTTTGTCAGTATTTTCATGGGCGGGTCCAGGGTGTGTGTTCAGGGGGTTAACAACACCCCTATGGGTACAGTATTTGATGATATCTTTGTCAGTCAGTCTGTCTATCCCTTTCTCCCTCTGAGAACAACCCTGCATCTGCTCATGATATTACTGGTCTGACCTTGTCTTTATTTCTAGTTTTGCTTTGTCTTGCTCTCCAGGAATCACTCTAGAAAAAAACAAAAACAATCATAAATGTTGCTGATAAACTGTGATGACAGCTTAACTTATTAATATTCTTACTTACTCTTATTGGTAAAGCTACGTACTCTTAATTCGGAGTTATAGATTTCCTTTAACAATTGAATTGATCATTATACACCGAAGCAGCCCATATTAGTGTACTCGCTAGTTTCCATTGAATTTATCATTGTACACCAACGCAGCCCATACTAGTGTACTCGTTAGTTTCCATTGAATTTATCATTATACACCAACGTAGCCCATACTAGTGTACTCGCTAGTTTCCATTGAATTTGTCATTATACACTGACGCAGCCCATACTAGTGTACTTGTTTATACACCGACGCAGCCCATACTAGTGTACTCGCTAGACTGATTCCATAAGTCGCTGTTTTCGCTCTTTTACCCTGGAGGTCGCTCACCTAGTGACTGATCACACTTTTACTATTTTTCTGTGCAAACGAAAACGAGGCTGATGAATAATAATTAGCGGAAGTGAAATTCCAGACTCGTAGATTTCCTAGATTTCAGCGAAAAGTCTGTTGCCGCCCCAAAATTCTGAATAAATATTTAAAAATATTATTTGGATCTATAAGACTGGGTCATTTTCCTATGAGCAATGTATATGTGTGAATACAGAGAATGACTGGACATTTGAAAAAAAAGCTTTGCAAATATG
>JAUJYZ010001110.1:145000-147500 GCA_033675265.1 Actinostola sp. cb2023 | reverse complement strand
TACAGCCATTTACAAACAGTAAATGTTGTTACTCTCGTCATCACTACATCATCATCACCACCACTATCGCCATACTCACCATCATCATCACCATACTCATCAGCATATCATCACTACCACCATTATCACCACCACCATAATCATCATCAATACCACCACCATCATTACCATCACATGCAGCATTTTATACCATACTCACCATCATCACTACCATCATCACTAACAGCACCATCATCACTACCACCACCATACTCACCATCATCACTACCATCATCACTACCACCATAATCATCATCAATACCACCACCATCATTACCATCACATGCAGTATTTTATACCATACTCATCATCATCACCACCACCATACTCACCATCATCACTACCATCACCATCATCACTACCATCATCACTAACACCATACTCACCATCATCACTACCACCACCATCATCACTACCACCACTATACTCACCATCATCACTACCATCATCACTAACAGCACCAGCATCAGCACCACCACCATCATCACTACCACCACCATCATCACTACCCCCACCATACTCACCATCACTACCATCGTCACTAACAGCACCAGCATCAGCACCACCACCATCTTCACTACCACCACCATACTCACCATCATCACTACCACCACCATACTCACCATCATCACTACCATCATCACTAATAGCACCAGCATCACCACCATCATCACTACCACCACCATACTCACCATCACTACCATCGTCACTAATAGCACCAGCATCAGCACCACCACCATCATCACTACCACCACCATACTCACCATCATCACTACCACCACCATACTCACCATCATCACTACCATCATCACTAATAGCACCAGCATCACCACCATCATCACTACCACCACCATACTCACCATCACTACCATCATCACTAATAGCACCAGCATCACCACCATCATCACTACCACTACCACCACCATTATCACTACCATCATCACTAACAGCACCAGCATCAGCACCACCACCATCATCACTACCACCACCATACTCACCATCACTACCATCATCACTACCACCACCATACTCACCATCATCACTACCATCATCACTAACAGCACCAGCACCAGCACCACCACCATCATCACTACCACCACCATCATCACTACCCCCATCATACTCACCATCACTACCATCGTCACTAACAGCACCAGCATCACCACCACCACCATCATCACTACCACCACCATCATCACTACCCCCATCATACTCACCATCACTACCATCGTCACTAACAGCACCAGCATCAGCACCACCACCATCATCACTACCACCACCATCATCACTACCACCACCATACTCACCATCATCACTACCATCATCACTAACATCACCAGCATCAGCACCACCACCATCATCACTACCACCACCATACTCACCATCATCACTACCATCATCACTAACAGCACCAGCATCAGCACCACCACCATCATCATCATCACTACCACCACCATCATCACTACCCCCACCATACTCACCATCACTACCATCGTCACTAACAGCACCATCATCATCACTACCACCACCATCATCACTACCACCACCATCATCACTACCACCACCATACTCACCATCATCACTAACAGCACCATACTCACCATCATCACTACCATCATCACTACCACCACCATCATCACTACCATCACCATACTCACCAGCATCATGGTGTGTAGTTCAGCCATCTCAGGTACGTCACCTTTGCAGAGTATAATAACAGTACCCGTCAAGTCTTTACCCCTGCGTCCCGCTCTACCAGCCATCTGAACGTATTCGCCCGACAAGAGATTTCTAAATGATGTTCCATCGTGTTTTCTAATGTCATCGAACACTACTGTTCGTGCAGGCATGTTGACACCCATAGCAAACGTCTCGGTTGCATACAGAAGCTGTGAGAAGAATTACAATGACATTTAAAGCCATGTAAGCTAAGTGTGACCCTCTCGACAAATTGCATTTGAAGGTTGGTGAAGAATTCTGAAGAATAGGCTCTTTGCAGCACTACAATCATATGTTTGTACTGGATTGGCAAAATAGGCTCTTTGCAGCACTACAATCATATGTTTGTACTGGATTGGCAGAATAGGCTCTTTGCAGCACTACAATCATATGTTTGTACTGGATTGGCAGAATAGGCTCTTTGCAGCACTACAATCATATGTTTGTACTGGATTGGCAGAATAGGCTCTTTGCTATGGAGCGCCATCGGTGCCAAAACTATAACTTTTAATTTTATACACAAAGTCCATTTTTCGACAGACATTGTTGAGTTGTATTGTTTTTATCTGGGTAAAACGCGAATTTGTGGCTATACTTTCCGTTCAGATAGACTTTTCATTCGGGGAGACCCCAGTTTCATTTGGATAGACTTTTCATTCGGATAGACTTTTCATTCGGGGAGACTTTTCATTCGGATAGACTTTTCATTCGGATAGACTTTTCATTCGGGGAGACTTTTCAT
>JAUJYZ010001110.1:75000-140000 GCA_033675265.1 Actinostola sp. cb2023 | reverse complement strand
TCCCACACCACCCCTCTCTATCAACACAATGTATCATCGCTGTAAATTACGTTTTGTGTAAATTTAAATTTTGCGTAAATTTTGTGTAAATTCTGAAAAATCATGTGCGTTTTTCCAGTGTCTTCCCCTGGTCATCACCACGATCAATCGCTTGAAGGAGAAGCCGCTACGCGCGTTCAGGGGAATAACTGTGATCTCACCTCACGATCGTTGATGTAGTGGACTTCATCGAAAATCACCCATTCGACATCTCGTATGACATCAGAACCATTGTACAACATAGACCTGGTACAAAACACTGGTTTATTGTCATGGCTAAGGTGATTATTGTATTAAACCAAGTCCCATATACATACAGCTGTATACAGGTGGAATTAAGGGTTGACCCAACTTGGGGAAAGGAGAAGAGCCTGGGAACGAAGTTGGAGTTGACCGAGTATGTTCCGAGTATGTTCTGAGTATGTTCCGAGTACGTTCCGAGTACGTTCTGAGTACGTTCCGAGTACGTTCCGAGTACGTTCCGAGTATGTTCCGAGTATGTTCCGAGTATGTTTCGAGTATGTTCTGAATATGTTCTGAGTATGTTCTGCGTATGTTTCGAGTATGTTCTGAGTATGTTCTGAGTATGTTCTGAGTATGTTCCGAGTATGTTTCGAGTATGTTCTGAGTATGTTCCGAGTATGTTTCGAGTATGTTCCGAGTATGTTTCGAGTATGTTCTGAATATGTTCCGAGTATGTTCCGAGTATGTTCTGAGTATGTTCCGAGTACGTTCCGAGTACGTTCTGAGTACGTTCCGAGTATGTTTCGAGTATGTTCTGAATATGTTCCGAGTATGTTCCGAGTACGTTCCGAGTACGTTCTGAGTATGTTCCGAGTACGTTCCGAGTATGTTCCGAGTATCTTCGTGGAGGGTAGAGGGAGAAAAGTTTGCAGCTCTCTATGACAAGTACCGTAAGATCTCGGTGGTCATAATGAGACAAGATGCTTCGGGTTTTATTTGAACATCTCCAGTTAACAAACCAACATCAAGTCCAGGGTGAGATGGCATCAAGTTCTTCTTGAAATCGCGGAATTTCTGATTTGAAAGAGCTTTGATAGGAGACGTGTAGATCGTTCTACGAGAATAAAACCAGTGCGTTATACACAGACACCTCTTTAAGACTGACACCACTCTAATATGGACACCTCTCTAAGACAGAGACCTCTCTAAGATGGGCATCCCTTTAAGACGGACACCCCTCTAATACGGACACCACTCTAAGACGGACACCTCTCTAATATGGACAACCCTCTAATATGAACACCTTTCTAAGACAGAGACCTCTCTAAGACGGACACCTCTCTATATAAGACGGACACCTCTCTACGACAGATATACACCCCTCTAAGACGGACACCTAAGATGGACACCCCTCTAAGACGGACACCCCTCTAAGACTGACACCTCTCTAACACGGACACCCCTCTAAGACCCACACCTCTCTAAGACGGACACCCCTCTAACACGGACACCCCTCTAAGACCCACACCTCTCTAAGACGGACACCTCTCCAAGACAAACACTTTTCTATGAAACGACGCACCAGAACCAGACATAGGTGTCCAACTTAAAGTGTCCGTCAAGAGATAGTTGACAGTAGATTAGATTTATTGATCGAGCATGACGTACTTGGTTCTATGTCTGTTAGCAAGAGCAATGGCGTACTCTGCTATAGTAGATTAGATTTATTGATCGAGCATGACGTACTTGGTTCTATGTCTGTTAGCAAGAGCAATGGCGTACTCTGCTACAGTAGATTAGATTTATTGATCGAGCATGACGTACTTGGTTCTATGTCTGTTAGCAAGAGCAATGGCGTACTCTGCTATAGTAGATTAGATTTATTGATCGAGCATGACGTACTTGGTTCTATGTCTGTTAGCAAGAGCAATGGCGTACTCTGCTACAGTAGATTAGATTTATTGATCGAGCATGACGTACTTGGTTCTATGTCTGTTAGCAAGAGCAATGGCGTACTCTGCTATAGTAGATTAGATTTATTGATCGAGCATGACGTACTTGGTTCTATGTCTGTTAGCAAGAGCAATGGCGTACTCTGCTACAGTAGATTAGATTTATTGATCGAGCATGACGTACTTGGTTCTATGTCTGTTAGCAAGAGCAATGGCGTACTCTGCTACAGTAGATTAGATTTATTGATCGAGCATGACGTACTTGGTTCTATGTCTGTTAGCAAGAGCAATGGCGTACTCTGCTACAGTAGATTAGATTTATTGATCGAGCATGACGTACTTGGTTCTATGTCTGTTAGCAAGAGCAATGGCGTACTCTGCTACAGCCGTCTTGCCCGCTGATGTGTGAGCCGCGACAAACACACTTTCGTTGTCTTCGACTTTAAGTATGGCTTGTTTCTGGAAGGTGTCTGGTTCAAAGTCCCACTGCAAGGAATAATAAGCCCTTTCACGGTTTTTCGCCGCCATTTTGAATTGGGACAAACTCGGCAAAATTAATAGAAAACTGGATCACTTTGACTTGCCGTGACTCCGCTCCATTTCGTTTGATTTTCAAAAACTTACCATTTTAGAAAAGAAGTTTTATTTTTTATTTTTGACCTATAATATGATGGGTATTGGAAGGCTACAAATCGAGAAAAAAAAGATTTTGGTTTTCAAAATAAAACGTTCGGCATGTGAATATGCAAATTAGCTCGAAATATTAATATTGCTGACATGCATGCCTGCTGATTATCGAAGTTTACATTTTGAAAATCCAACAAACTCGAGCGGAGTTTGTCGGAGGCCAGTCAAAGTGATCCAGATTTCTATAAATTTTGCCAAGTTTGCCCCAATTCAAAATGGCGGCGAAAAACCGTGAAAGGGCTTATTAGTTGGCACATTATTAGTATGATAATCATCATCATAATCATTGGCATCATAAGCTCTATCATCACATTCAATGTCACTGATTTCTACCATCACTACCATTCATTATCATAATCACAATCATAAGCGTCCGCATCATCATCATTCCTCGTGTCATCACGCTCAATAAATTATCATTGCCAACGTCAATCATCGACATCATTATCATCATCATCGTGACGGAGGCTGTGCGCCACTGTCATCATCATCATCATCGTGATGAAGTCTATGCGCCACTGTCATCATCATCATCATCGTGATGGAGGCTATGCGCCACTGTCATCATCATCGTGATGGAGGCTATGCGCCACTGTCATCATCATCATCGTGATGGAGGCTATGCGCCACTGTCATCATCATCATCATCGTGATGAAGTCTATGCGCCACTGTCATCATCATCATCATCGTGATGGAGGCTATGCGCCACTGTCATCATCATCGTGATGGAGGCTATGCGCCACTGTCATCATCATCATCGTGATGGAGGCTATGCGCCACTGTCATTATCATCATCATCGTGATGGAGGCTATGCGCCACTGTTACAATCATCATCATCGTGATGGAGGCTATGCGTCACCGTCATCATCATCGTGATGGAGGCTATGCGCCACTGTCATCATCATCGTGATGGAGGCTATGCGCCACTGTCATCATCATCATCATCGTGATGGAGGCTATGCGCCACTGTCATCATCATCATCATCGTGATGGAGGCTATGCGCCAATGTTACAATCATCATCATCGTGATGGAGGCTATGCGTCACCGTCATCATCATCGTGATGGAGGCTATGCGCCACTGTCATCATCATCATCGTGATGGATGCTATGCGCCACTGTCATCATCATCATCATCGTGATGGAGGCTATGCGCCACTGTTACAATCATCATCATCGTGATGGAGGCTATGCGTCACCGTCATCATCATCGTGATGGAGGCTATATGCGCCACTGTCATCATCATCATCGTGATGGAGGCTATGCGTCACCGTCATCATCATCGTGATAGAGGCTATGCGCCACTGTCATCATCATCATCGTGATGGAGGCTATGCGTCACTGTCATCATCATCATTATCGTGATGGAGGCTATGCGCCACTGTCACCATCATCATCATCGTGATGGAGGCTATGCGCCACTGTCATCATCATCATCGTGATGGAGGCTATGCGTCACTGTCATCATCATCATCATCCTGATGGAGGCTATGCGCCACTGTCACCATCATCATCATCGTGATGATGGGTATACGTCACTGTAATCATCATCATCCTGATGGAGGCTATGCGCCACTGTCATCATCATCATCGTGATGGAGGCTATGCGTCACTGTTACCATCATCATCATCGTGATGATGGCTATACGTCACTGTCATCATCATCATCGTGATGGAGGCTATGCGACACTGTCATCATCATCGTGATGATGGCTATACGTCACTGTCATCATCATCATCATCATCGTGATGGAGGCTATGCGTCACTGTTACCATCATCATCATCGTGATGATGGCTATACGTCACTGTCATCATCATCATCATCGTGATGGAGGCTATGCGCCAGTCATCATCATCGTGATAATGGCTATACGTCACTGTCATCATCATCATCGTGATGGAGGCTATGCGCCACTGTCATTATCATCATCATCGTGATGATGGCTATACGTCACTGTCATCATCATCATCATCATCGTGATGGAGGCTATGCGTCACTGTTACCATCATCATCATCGTGATGATGGCTATACGTCACTGTTACCATCATCATCGTGATGGAGGCTATGCGTCACTGTCATCATCATCATCATCGTGATGATGGCTATACGTCACTGTCATCATCATCATCATCGTGATGGAGGCTATGCGCCACTGTCATCGTCATCATCATCGTGATGGAGGCTATGCGCCACTGTCATCATCATCATCATCGTGATGAAGGCTATGCGCCACTGTTACCATCATCATCATCGTGATGGAGGCTATTTGATTTGACTAACCTTATGAGCCATATCGGGTATCTTTTTATGAAAATCGTTAACTGGTTTAGTAATATCTATCATGAACGCCCATTGCTCCTTTGTGGACTTGGATTCCTCTGTTGTCACAGTGACTTCTGACTTTTCCTGAAAAATGAAGAAATGAGTTCAATTGGAACTTCTGTGATATATCTAGGGAGGTTCTGTGATATATCTAGGGAGGTTCTGTGATATATCTAGGGAGGTTCTGTGATATATCTAGGGAGGTTCTGTGATATATCTAGGGAGGTTCTGTGATATATCTAGGGAGGTTCTGTGATATATCTAGGGAGGTTCTGTGATATATCTAGGGAGGTTCTGTGATATATCTAGGGAACTTCTGTGATATATCTAGGGAGGTTTGGGGGTTTCGTCTGAGCCCCATAAGATCGAACCCCTAAATGACAACTTGAAACCCTCTAATTTAAATGCTTGATTAAATGTTTTGTTGTACATGTAGGCTACAAAGTAGCTCAAGTCCCTATTGTTGTACATGTAGGCTACAATGTAGCTCAAGTCCCTATTGTTGTACATGTAGGCTACAATGTAGCTCAAGTGCCTATTGTTGTACATGTAGGCTTCAATGTAGCTCAAGTGCCTATTGTTGTACATGTAGGCTACAATGTAGCTCAAGTGCCTATTGTTGTACATGTAGGCTACAATGTAGCTCAAGTCCCTATTGTTGTACATGTAGGCTACAATGTAGCTCAAGTCCCTATTGTTGTACATGTAGGCTACAATGTAGCTCAAGTCCCTATTGTTGTACATGTAGGCTACAATGTCGCTCAAGTCCCTATTGTTGTACATGTAGGCTACAATGTAGCTCAAGTCCCTATTGTTGTACATGTAGGCTACAATGTAGCTCAAGTGCCTATTGTTGTACATGTAGGCTACAATGTAGCTCAAGTCCCTATTGTTGTACATGTAGGCTACAATGTAGCTCAAGTGCCTATTGTTGTACATGTAGGCTACAATGTAGCTCAAGTCCTATTGTTGTACATGTAGGCTACAATGTAGCTCAAGTGCCTATTGTTGTACATGTAGGCTTCAATGTAGCTCAAGTCCCTATTGTTGTACATGTAGGCTACAATGTAGCTCAAGTGCCTATTGTTGTACATGTAGGCTACAATGTAGCTCAAGTGCCTATTCTTGTACATGTAGGCTACAATGTAGCTCAAGTCCCTATTGTTGTACATGTAGGCTACAATGTAGCTCAAGTCCCTATTTTCGACCCCCCTCTTGGCAAAATCCTGGATCTGCCACAGAACTTAACTAATAGAAATATTTACTGAGATGAGTTTGGTTGTACACTGTACCTTTTCTAAGATGTTATCCAGACTCTCCTGTCCTTCAAGGATTACTTGTTCCTCATGTTCTTCATGCTTAGTCTGGTAAATGTAGGATATATGAACATATTAGATGTCATAATGAACAGATAAGATGCTGGGATGGTCAAATAGATGGATGGTTAGATGGACAAATGGACAGGCAGGCAGGATAGATAGACGGTTAGATGGACAAATGGACAAATGGACAGGCAGGCAGGCAGGCAGGGAGAGATGGACAGGAGAAATCAATGAATACATGTAGATTAAATCAGAAAGGAAAGGAAAGAGAAATGGGTGGACAGATAGATGGACAGCTAGATCAACAAATGGATAGACAGAGATGGATGGATGGGATAAAAGTACGGACACAATAAATAGAAGAAAAAATGGGCAGAGGAATGAGGAAGATGTAAATGGACAGATATATGGAATATGGATTGATGGAATGGGATGGATGAATAAAGGGATGGATGAATGAATGAACAATTCCATCTTACCTCTGCTTTCATAAGCTCCTCTTCATCGCTACCTTCACTGTCACTGTATTCAATATCTTCAAGGCTGTACGAGTGAATGTCTGTAACTGAGAAGACTTGCATTGTATCTGAGTCAAAGAAAGTGCAATTTAGCTTTCAGGAAATGGGTGATATTAAAAGACACAGGCAGCCCAAGCTCACTTTACAAGCAATTATAGGTGACTTAAATACATTTAGAATTTGGGCCTTGAATCTTAATCTATCAAAACTTTCAGTGGTTTCTTCTTGCCATTGGTTATATCCAATGGTCAAGTTTCAGCAAATTCCAATTCATTTTATATTCACTTGATGTAAACTAGAGACAAACCGTGTGCTTGGGCAGCCTGTGGATAAGGTTGAGAATCTTTAATTACATTGGAAGAACAATGTTTGTGACATGTTGTAAGTGTCATCTCCGATCAAAAGCTTTATTCAATCAATCAATCAATTAACTTTATTTTGACACAGTAAATGGCTCAGTAAACTGATTTTCAGACATGCCGTGCATATATAACTCTCCTATTCACATTCTCCTATCTGATATTTGAATTCCAAAGGAGAATTTGGATTTCGATCACACAGTGTTTTTTATGTCTTCACTATAAATGTGATTTTACATGTACCTTGTTGTTTCTTATCTTCATTTGAATCAAATCTCACTGGACTGGTGAAATGTGGAGGTGTGTCTAGCAAACCTGTTGACACCATGTGTACATATATCATAACAGACTAAATCATGTCAAAGAACAAACCTGTTGACACCATGTGTACATATATCATAACAGACTAAATCATGTCAAAGCACAAACCTGTTGACACCATGTGTACATATATCATAACAGACTAAATCATGTCAAAGAACAAACCTGTTGACACCATGTGTACATATATCATAACAGACTAAAGCATGTCAAAGAACAAACCTGTTGACACCATGTGTACATATATCATAACAGACTAAATCATGTCAAAGCACAAACCTGTTGACACCATGTGTACATATATCATAACAGACTAAAGCATGTCAAAGCACAAACCTGTTGACACCATGTGTACATATATCATAACAGACTAAATCATGTCAAAGCACAAACCTGTTGACACCATGTGTACATATATCATAACAGACTAAATCATGTCAAAGAACAAACCTGTTGACACCATGTGTACATATATCATAACAGACTAAATCATGTCAAAGAACAAATCTGTTCACACCATGTGTACATATATCATAACAGACTAAATCATGTCAAAGAACAAACCTGTTGACACCATGTGTACATATATCATAACAGACTAAATCATGTCAAAGAACAAACCTGTTGAAACCATGTGTACATATATCATAACAGACTAAATCATGTCAAAGCACAAACCTGTTGACACCATGTGTACATATATCATAACAGACTAAATCATGTCAAAGAACAAACCTGTTGACACCATGTGTACATATATCATAACAGACTAAATCATGTCAAAGAACAAACCTGTTGACACCATGTGTACATATATCATAACAGACTAAATCATGTCAAAGAACAAAACCTGTTGACACCATGTGTACATATATCATAACAGACTAAATCATGTCAAAGAACAAACCTGTTGACACCATGTGTACATATATCATAACAGACTAAATCATGTCAAAGAACAAACCTGTTGACACCATGTGTACATATATCATAACAGACTAAAGCATGTCAAAGCACAAACCTTCTGTTAACTGTACAAAACAATTGTACAAAAATTGTAAAACATTTGTAAAAAAATTGTAAAAATTTAACAAGCCCTTTCTTCCTCTTTCCTTCCCTCTTTCTCTTCCATGGTGTGTTGCGAGTGTGAAATGAAAAGGATACAGAATAAGAAGAGAAAAAGAATAACAAGACAAAATTGCAAAGTCATATATAGGTCAACTAAAAACACTGAGAATCACCTGTTTCAAAGTTCAATTCTTCATCAGTCGTGATTACTGGCTTGTTACTCTGCCCAGCCTGGTCCATACCCCCTGCAGGAAGTAAAATCATGAACACTGTAATATCTGCATGAAAACATCTTCACCCGCATGAGCAATGGTGAATGCTACAAGCAACGCAGTGAGATAGTTGCTGTATAATTCAAGCCTAAGATTTTAACATAGTTATTATACAAAGTCATGTACATCATGTATGAGACTCTACAACGCATCACTTTTCCCATACAATTTAAGTGGACACCTCCCACAGAATGGACACCTCCCACAGAGTGGATACCTCTCATAAGTGGACACCTACAGCTGTGCTTGGTCCTATTACATAATTATGTACACAATGTACGTACCAGGAAGAAAAGGAAATCTAGTTGACTTCCCTTTCACAGGATCAGAGAGTGCACCAGGTCGTCTCTTAAGTGACAATGAGTTGTTTTCCGTGGCACTTGTATTCAACATTGAAACCTTTTGGATCAAGACACACAACATGGTTCAATAATTTATTAAAGTTTCAATTGTCCATAATTAAATAGATTCTAATTTGTTTTGAAAAACAAAATAATCACAACTGCACAAGATGTACACAAGCCACATGACATTGTGCATGCATGCAACCTTTCCTCCCCTTCCATCCCTTTGAGAGAGGGGTTTGAGAGAGGGGACGGAAGGGAAGGAGATAGGATGGCTGCACCATGACTAGACACAACACAGGCTAATCTCCAGCAATGGCATCTACAGTACCTCATAGAAGTCCAACAGTTCTCCAGTTTTGTGATTACGCTCCACTTTGACTGATGTTTGTACTGGACATGTTTGGGCAACAAACAAGGAATCAGGGTCTCTTTCTCTTGGCCAAAACCTGAAAGGTAAATGTATGCAGAGAGAATTGATTAATAAGACATGTATACAGGTTGTTAGAGAAAGATTGATGGTTGCTATATATATGGGAAGGAAAGGAAGAAATAGAAGAGAAGAGGAAATGGAGAAATGGAAGGAAGGAAGGAATGAAGGAAGGAAGGAGCCTAGACATACATGTACATGTACAGTGTACCTTTGAGTTTTGTAGAAGTCGTGTATTGGTAGTTTACCAGGATAAACAAGATAATCTTCTTGTTTACTTTCATTTATATTTTGCATTGACAATGGCAGGCCATAAGGTACCTGTACAAATTGAAATATTTGTCTCGCTATTAGCTTCATGTATGTACCACCTCTACATGTATGTACCACCTCTACATGTACCACCTCTACATGTACCACCTCTACATGTACCACCTCTACATGTACCACCTCTACATGTACCACCTCTACATGTATGTACCACCTCTACATGTATGTACCACCTCTACATGTACCACCTCTACATGTACCACCTCTACATGTACCACCTCTACATGTACCACCTCTACATGTACCACCTCTACATGTACCACCTCTACATGTACCACCTCTACATGTACCACCTCTACATGTATGTACCACCTCTACATGTACCACCTCTACATGTACCACCTCTACATGTACCACCTCTACATGTACCACCTCTACATGTACCACCTCTACATGTACCACCTCTACATGTACCACCTCTACATGTACCACCTCTACATGTACCACCTCTACATGTACCACCTCTACATGTACCACCTCTACATGTACCACCTCTACATGTACCACCTCTACATGTACCACCTCTACATGTACCACCTCTACATGTACCACCTCTACATGTACCACCTCTACATGTACCACCTCTACATGTATGTACCACCTCTACATGTACCACCTCTACATGTACCACCTCTACATGTACCACCTCTACATGTACCACCTCTACATGTACCACCTCTACATGTACCACCTCTACATGTACCACCTCTACATGTACCACCTCTACATGTACCACCTCTACATGTACACCTCTACATGTACCACCTCTACATGTACCACCTCTACATGTACCACCTCTACATGTACCACCTCTACATGTACCACCTCTACATGTACCACCTCTACATGTACCACCTCTACATGTACCACCTCTACATGTACCACCTCTACATGTACCACCTCTACATGTACCACCTCTACATGTACCACCTCTACATGTACCACCTCTACATGTACCACCTCTACATGTACCACCTCTACATGTACATCTACATGTACCACCTCTACATGTACCACCTCTACATGTACCACCTCTACATGTATGTACCACCTCTACATGTACCACCTCTACATGTATGTACCACCTCTACATGTACCACCTCTACATGTACCACCTCTACATGTACCACCTCTACATGTATGTACCACCTCTACATGTATGTACCACCTCTACATGTACCACCTCTACATGTACCACCTCTACATGTACCACCTCTACATGTATGTACCACCTCTACATGTATGTATACATTACCTACATTGTACCTCTACATGTATTTAATATGTATTGTCACATGTGCAATAAGTATAGTTTGGGATGGAGAATGGTAAAATATTTTATTGATACTTTGTGAGACTGTAAGACAGTTGCCTAAAAATCCAACCTTGAGTTTGACTTGGGCTTGTACAATGTACATGTATGTTAACTGAAAGAAGGCTCTGATGAATATTGTCTCACTTGTAAATGTAGTACTCTGAGAAAAGACTCTAATGTTTGTATGTCGCTACTCTTAGTAGTGTTACAACAAACTACCCATCCTATATAGAGATGGCTAATGAGATGGTTAAATTTTGTCAACACATAATTCAGTCCCACAACTGCAAAGTGTTGTTATTGTTTCACTCATGTCATTTTGCTGCGTAATTCTTACTGCATTTCTACACCTGATGCCTGGTGCATTAAAGTGAGGACAACATTAACTGGGACCACTTGAGCAAACTATAATGCTGATTGGCCCAGATTACTTTTGTTGGAATTGTTTTCAGGTGTAATGTTCAGTTTTGCTCAAGTGTTCCCGGTTAGTGTGTCCTCACTGTAATACTAAATCAAATTAATGATTGTAATTTATAAAACATTTAATTTTATTATTGAAAACATATACTTACAGTGCTGAGGTGCTTCAGAGGTCCGTCTGTTTTGGATGGAATGACCTCAGTCGTCCCAATACAACCAATCTCCAAGATGTCAAATGTTCCATCTGTAAGTATTTTCATGTACGATTAATTACAAACTTTTGCAATATTTAGTAATTAAACTTTAAATGTATATTACATACATGTAAATAAAAAAATAGTAGTAATACATGTACTTTAAGTTATTATACCATCATCATCAGTGTTATAATCATCACAATTACCAACACCACTATAATCATTTATTGCAATCATCAATCACCATCATTGATCATCAACACCATGTGCACTATCATCAATCATCATGCACCATCATTGATCATCAACACCATGTGCACAATCATCAATCATCATGCACCATCATTGATCATCAACACCATGTGCACTATCATCAATCATCATGCACCATCATTGATCATCAACACCATGTGCACTATCATCAATCATCATGCACCATCATTGATCATCATAGCCTGCGTAGTTTGGCGGTCTGGAAGGGGGAGGGAAGGGGGAGGGGAGGGGGAAAAGGAAGGAGGAGGAAGATTGGAGAGGAGAAGGGGAGGGGGAAAAGGAAGGAGGAGGAAGATTGGGGAGGAGAAGGGGGGAATTAAGACCACCTGCCCGAAGACTATACCCAGTTTTTGAATACCGCCTCTTTGCTAATCCAATTAAAATAACCAATCATTACCAATCATACGATTTGACCTTTGGCTTACAGCATGTTAAAACACCTCGCGTGCGTCTGAATGTCTTAAATCGTCCTGTTCCAATGCTTTTCTTGCAAGTAGGAAAACTATAAAAAAATATACTGATGCTTTTGCCAAAGCCCGTGGGTAAAATAGCCAAAACATTATTATCTTTTCCTCGAAGCAAATCTTTAATAGCCTGCCTTTGCTCTGGTTTTAAAGTAAAATCTCTGTGAGAATTCTTCAAGAATTCCAAGACTTTTTCAATACATGTGTCTTCGCTTATCGCCGCCACTAGTAATCGTGAAAAGTTTGAATGATTATTGAATAATTACAGGAGCCCATAAGTAGGAGCATCCTACTACAGTATTGGGTAGTGTCACAGCGTTTTCACAAGTGTGGTTATTTTTAGAACAGTTTTCCCGACAATATTTTGACCAATCAGAGAACGTTTCCGGTATGACGTTTTTTTTATGAATTTTGATGAGATAGCAGGTAAAATATAGATGGCATCTGATAGCGACAAAGAGATTCTTCAAGTGAACTAAACTACGAATCGTCTAGTGATAGTGAGAGCAGTATTGAGTCATTCGGTATATCAGAATCAATTGAAAGTGATAGTGGTGACGATTGTGCTTCTAAAGGCATCCAAAGTGGTTCGAAGAACTCGAACACGAAGTGACCGACTGAGAAGCTGTTGTGCAAAGTTGTAGCGCATGGATGCAAATTAGCCGAAGACTTTCAAAGACATATTTTCGTCTAAATGGCTATTTCGTCAGAAAGTGAATTCAATTTATTCTTGGATGTGGTTTAGTGGTATCTTGTAATTATCGTTGTGGAGTTTGAAGACAAGGCTATTCAAAAACAAATTCGCTGAAACTGCATGATGAGCGACAAGACGACTAGTGAGTCACGAGTGAATCAAATTACAAATAAGAATTGATGAAAGTAAGCGTGTTTGTTGTGTCTTTTCTGTTACCTATAATGACTTAAAAATGGATTGTGAATATTTTTTTGTGAGTCTGATTTGAAATATATTAATAAAAACACGCTTCATTCAAGTTTTGATGTTTAATTTACACACGCTTCACTGTCAATATATAAAAGTTGAGCAAAAATGACTCAAAATTACTTTGTTTTTAAACATTCAGTGACCTTCTTACTGCGGTACTCAGTATTATGCGAACTCAGACATTCAAACAGTCGGCTGAACTTGTAATTACTCTAGTAATCAAATTCAAAACTCAAATGAATTCAAAACTAAATATATATTCTTCGACCAAATGATTCATAATTTAGCTCAAAATCATATTTGGTTTCCATTTGGTCAGTGGGTCTTCTGACTTTTATTGAGAATCGCAGTAAGAAGTTTTTGACTGGTTGAAGTAAGCCGTGCTTTGAACCATCGGCATCAACATGACCATGTGCTCGCGAAGAACTATCGCTTTCAATGCACCTTACTGGACTTTAACTTTGATTTTCTAACATTTCAGAGGCACAACGCTCCATAATACGTTAGTATTTCTAACATGAACTGATATTTCTGATCAGAAAACACACGTTCACATTATCTATCCACGAAACTCTGCCACGAAATCGCCTGGCCATCACTTCAATTCAAATCCTGTAAGTTCACTTCGTTCGGGGAAACGCAGTCGAGAATTTTAGGTCAAGGTTCAAAGTAGCGACCTATGGAATCCCGGGAAGTTGTTGGTAATAAAGATAAAATTAGGAATCAGACACAAAGAAAACTGGATAATTCTGACTTTTATTTGTACATTTATTCGGGTCTGTCCGCCATTTTATTTTTGTCGTGAAACCGGAAATGAAACCGTTATACCGGAAACATTCTCTGATTGGTCAAATGACCTTCTTTCGCGGAAAAACTGTTCTAAAAATAACCACACTTGTGAAAACGCTGTGACATAGACTCAGTATGGAGCATGGATGCTCCTACTTACATTTGTATGGGCTCCTGTTAATTATAAGCATTGTTGACATCCGTTGACAGACACATCACTTTTTAGCCAATCAGTATTTCCTGTTCTCCAGCGGACAGGCAATTCAAAAACCCATAGTTTTCGGGCAGGCGGTCTTTCCCCCCTTCTCCTCCCCAATCCCCTCTCTCCTCCCCTTCTCCTCCCCAATCTCCCTCCTCCTTCCTTTTCCCCCTCCCCCTCCCCCCCTTCCCCTCCCCCCTTCCCAATCCCCTTCCAGACCGCCAAGCTACGCAGGCTATGATCATCAACAACATGTGCACTATCATCAATCATCATACACCATCATTGATCATCAACATGTGCACTATACCGGACTATCATCATTCATCATACACCATCATTGATCATCAACAACATGTGCACTATCATCAATCATCATACACCATCATTGATCATCAACATGTGCACTATATCGGACTATCATCATTCATCATACACCATCATTGATCATCAACAACATGTGCACTATCATCAATCATCATACACCATCATTGATCATCAACATGTGCACTATATCGGACTATCATCATTCATCATACACCATCATTGATCATCAACAACATGTGCACTATCATCAATCATCATACACCATCATTGATCATCAACATGTGCACTATATCGGACTATCATCATTCATCATACACCATCATTGATCATCAACAACATGTGCACTATCACAGACTATCATCAATCATCATACACCATCATTGATCATCAACATGTGCACTATATCGGACTATCATCATTCATCATACACCATCATTGATCATCAACAACATGTGCACTATCATCACACACCATCATTGATCATCAACAACATGTGCACTATCACGGACTATCATCAATCATCATACACCATCATTGATCATCAACAACAATTCAATTCAATTATCATTATTATTATTATTATTATTATTATTATTATCATGTGCACTATCACGGACTATCATCAATCATTATACACCATCATTGATCATCAACAACATGTGCACTATCACGGACTATCATCAATCATCAAGACATCATACACCATCATTGATCATCAACAACATGTGCACTATCACGGACTATCATCAATCATCAAGACATCATACACCATCATTGATCATCAACATGTGCACTATCATCAATCGTCATACACCATCATTGATCATCAACAACATGTGCACAATCATGCAACACGCTTCAGTATCCTACCCAACATCCTATCAGTCTAACCCCTTATCATCCTCTCCACATTGTCAATTTTACCTGTCTTAATCACGCCGTTACTCAAGCCACAACTTTCGTCCATATTTTCATTTGAAGAAAGTTTATCCTGAGCTTTCTTGGTCAGCGGCAGAAATGTTTTTGGGCTTCCTGTGGAGCTAGTTTTCTTTTTTTTAGATTTCGAGCTTTTTATAAAGGTTAATTTCATGTTTTCCAATAGGAATGCATTTGTATTGAAATTAGTAAGATCTAAGTTGATTTTTTTTGTGGGTAGTAGCATCTTTGCATCAATGAAATACCATTAGATTAAAACATTAGGTTGGGCTTCCTGTGTTAGCCTAACGGTTCAGCATCGGTTTCAAATCGGAAAAATACATAATCTTCCGAGTGATCCCGAGTGATCCCGATGATCATTTGGCGTTTGATCATGCATGTTGTTACTAGATCAAGACATAGTGTTCTTTCAGTTCAAAAATAACCCGATTCACAATGTCCAGCCCTCAGGACGATCATGATTTACTATTTCTAGAGGATGTAGTTGTTTCAGCAGATGAAACAGACGCCGTTTCTACCAGGGTTATTGCTTTCGAGAGAGATTCACACATACCATCGAAATATCTGATGCGAAAAATCTTCTCTCCGCATCGCGAGCCACCGTGCCATTTTGATCCAGGCGAAGAGAAGATTACACGACGTAAAAAGGTAAAAGCTAACCTTTATGTCACTGTGATAAACCATGCATAATGTGCGTTCTGTATTTCCTTGTTTTTATTTTCTTTGTCCTTTGGCTTTGAATTTGTGTTTTGTCGCGCGATATATTTTCACTAATTCTAATTGTACAACTACATTTATTAAGTACAAGCCATTATTAAGCTTATTAATAGGATTACAGTTTTATTGGCACATATATCTTCCCCACTAAAAGCATGAATCGACACACCTGATTGATACAACACGTCAGTGCATATAAACAGTCCTCGTCTCTTTTGTTTTGGTCGCCACGGGATTCAAATTACCACACCACTCTCTCTTTCTGTACAAATGTACTTTATTAAAATATCTTCCTCATAACCCGACATAGATAACAAAACAATTAAGTCTCTAATCCCAATTTTAAAGACAAAACAATTTAAATGGTTTTTGTTTGAGAAGAATGTTTTCATCCCCAAGAGACTGGATATTATAATTCCTCATAGTTTATGGACTTTAGTGTTGTCGAAATCCACTGGAAACTAATTTTCCTGGGTAGTATGTACAGCTGACATGGCGCTATCCAGCATTTCAACAGCTAGTCCAGTTTTGTATTTATTTGCAAGGTTAGTTAGCATAAATAGGGGTGTCTCTGAGGATAATGATTGATTTGTTGCAATAAATAGGGGTGTGTGTGAGGATAATGATTGATTTGTTGCAATAAATAGGGGTGTGTGTGAGGATAATGATTGATTTGTTGCAATAAATAGGGGTGTGTGTGAGGATAATGATTGATTTGTTGCAATAAATTAGGGGTGTGTGTGAGGATAATGATTGATTTGTTGCAATAAATAGGGGTGTGTGTGAGGATAATGATTGATTTGTTGCAATAAATAGGGGTGTGTGTGAGGATAATGATTGATTTGTTGCAATAAATAGGGGTGTGTGTGAGGATAATGATTGATTTACAAGTTGCAATAAATAGGGGTGTGTGTGAGGATAATGATTGATTTGTTGCAATAAATAGGGGTGTGTGTGAGGATAATGATTGATTTGTTGCAATAAATAGGGGTGTGTGTGAGGATAATGATTGATTTACAAGTTGCAATAAATAGGGGTGTGTGTGAGGATAATGATTGATTTGTTGCATTAAAATTAGGGAGAGGGAGAGATTGTTGATATAAGGGGAGGAAACACACAGATAAAAGAGTAAATTTTAATACAGTTTTAAATTTTATCCATAAAATATACAGACAATTAATTTACCTCAATTATATACAACATTGGTAATATACAAAATGTACGGGGGACCAAACCCTGTCCCTATGCCCCCTACATGTAAGGGGACCAAACCCTGTCCCTATGCCCCCTACATGTAAGGGGACCAAACCCTGTCCCTATGCCCCCTACAAGTAAGGGGACCAAACCCTGTCCCTATGCCCCCTACATGTAAGGGGACCAAACCCTGTCCCTATGCCCCCTACATGTAAGGGGACCAAACCCTGTCCCTATGCCCCCTACATGTAAGGGGACCAAACCCTGTCCCTATGCCCCCTACATGTAAGGGGACCAAACCCTGTCCCTATGCCCCCTACAAGTAAGGGGACCAAACCCTGTCCCTATGCCCCCTACATGTAAGGGGACCAAACCCTGTCCCTATGCCCCCTACATGTAAGGGGACCAAACCCTGTCCCTATGCCCCCTACATGTAAGGGGACCAAACCCTGTCCCTATGCCCCCTACATGTAGGGGGACCAAACCCTGTCCCTATGCCCCCTACAAGTAAGGGGACCAAACCCTGTCCCTATGCCCCCTACAAGTAAGGGGACCAAACCCTGTCCCTATGCCCCCTACATGTAAGGGGACCAAACCCTGTCCCTATGCCCCCTACATGTAAGGGGACCTAACCCTGTCCCTATGCCCCCTACATGTAAGGGGACCAAACCCTGTCCCTATGCCCCCTACATGTAGGGGGACCAAACCCTGTCCCTATGCCCCCTACATGTAGGGGAACCAAACCCTGTCCCTATGCCCCCTACATGTAGGGGACCAAACCCTGTCCCTATGCCCCCTACATGTTTGTATCATTGATACAAATTAATTATTTTCATCTGGTATTGTACTTATAATATAATTTGAACCAATACTAGCACCTTAGTTATAGCTTACATGTCATGCAGTACACAGAAGAGGAAATTAAAATGACTGATAATTAATTGATTAATTTACAAGATTTCGTTTTAAATCATTCAATATCTAAACACAAAGTCAAATGTCATTAATATAATGGAATCATTGTACCTTTGTATGAATGAAGTAGATGATCTATTTGTTACATTTATTTGTATGACTTTCATAGGTTTTGAGTACTTGGGGTAAGAATGCAGACGAAGACAGACCAAGAAACTTGAAGGCAACAGGTATCCTAGCTTTATTGTCTTTTGAAGCAGCCGAGAATCCAAGAGAATTCAACAGAAAAGTCATTCACCAAATTCTCCGAAGTCTAACAAAATTGATTGGGGTTGATAGACCCCTTGATAGTATTGAGGCACATAAGTTTGGTGATTTGCATATTCTTGTGGAGTTTCATGATGTAGCTGTTTACGAGAAGCTAGGAAAACAGTTTATGGACGGTGAAACGCAAAGTATCCATGGCTTCAAACTAGTGGAAATCCAAGGTAAGTCAAATTACATGCAAGATACTAAAAAGGTACTAAAAAATAATAATAATAATATAATTAAAAACATTAAATTTAAAAAAAACCATAATTTGCGTACATGTAATTCCATCAACATGACCTTTAATTTGTCACTAATAAGTTTGAAATATGCTTTATTGATTATTGACAAAGATATCAGCATTAATATCCATATGGATGGTAGTAACCCCCTGGACCCAGCCCCTGGACCCAGCCCCTGGACCCAGCCCCTGAACCCACCCCCTGGACCCACCCCCTGGACCCACCCCCTGGACCCACCCCCTGAACCCACCCCCTGAACCCACCCCCTGGACCCATCCCCTGAACCCACCCCCTGGACCCACCCCCCCTGAACCCACCCCCTGGACCCACCCCCTGGACCCACCCCCTGAACCCATCCCCTGGACCCACCCCTGAACCCAGCCCAGATCCTTTAGAACCATTAATTTTGAAACTATGTCAGTGTGTTGATCATGTATTGTGTAGGGATCACTCTGTCCCCAGTAAAGGGATGCTGCACTTCCTAAACCCCACAATGCTACAATTCCTGGACCAGTACTTCATTGCTTTGAAGATTTTTCTCTGGATACTCTGGTTTTCCTCCCTCAATATAAGCGAAAAATATTTGAATAGTGTGCCTCTAGTCTAGATGCCTTCGAGTTTATAATTCAGCAGCCAGCTGCACATCCTCGGGAACCCAGGGGTATATTCTGTTTTATCGTTACTCGCTCCCTGAGAAATACCCCTGGGAACGAAGTCTGTTGGAACTTGTTCCGGTAGTCAACATTCAAAATGGCGGCTGTCCTATTCAAACCAGAATATACTTGATACTGATTGGTCGACCTTGCTAGGTCGACCAATCAGAAACAAGGCAGAGTAATTTTGACTTACGGAACAAGTTCCAACCGACTTCTTTCCCAGGGGTATTTCTCTGGGAGCGAGTAACGAGCGTCAGAATATACCCCTGGGTTCCCGAGGATGACAGCTGCAAGAAAGGATGATTACAGTTGTAGTACCCCCTTCCTCCAATTTTCCTTATAATATTGACACAATAATATTGTACATCCTCTGAGTAACAATTAAACTGTACAGCTTTTCTAAATGTACTACAAGGGGAGGCAAGAAATTTGATTGTAATGAAGGCTTTTTCGTAATCACCATTTTGATGTATTTACTTGTTTTTTTTGTAGCCGTTTCCATAGTTACCCCTCAACCATGTTATCTAGAATTGTCCTGTTCAGAAGAAGAAGGACAGCAGTTAATTGCTAAGTTGTCATCTCTTCTAGTCTCGTTCTGCTCCAAGTTTTCCTACCTTTCTCTTCGAGAACCTGTACAAAAAGGAAGCAATGGAACCAGCCCAAGTAATTCTCCTCTTAGTAAAACTCGCAGGCTGCACAAAGAAGGTGAAAGTACAGTTCCAGCGTTTGGTATAATGATGTTGTTCACCTCCACAGCTCAAAAAAATGCTGACAAATTGCTTGGTGCAATTCGAAGTTCTAACGACTGGAAAGAAATTGCAATGCCCAAGCAGATTGCCGAAGAGGATGAACTAAACTTTGATCTTTCTGACAACACTGAAGTCTTGCTGTCAGTTAAACAAGGCTCTCCATTTGCTGGAATCAAGATTACAGTCTTTGTGAATAACAATTTTGAAGAAATGGAAAGGTTTTACACTTCAATAACAGGCAAATCTCCTTTAGCGTACAACAAGATCGAAGAAGGTCTACGTTTTAGGACATATTCTCTTTCCAGTAAACTAGAGCTTCAGTTAGTTCTGCATCCAACGCTGGAATCCCATCATTTAGAGAATGCTTCGTTGTGTTTTGCTGTTGAAGATATAAACACACTCTTAGCTGAGATTCCTGGCGGTGTCCGTAACATAGGAGAAGATCACTGGCAAGTTACCGATCCAGATGGGAACTCGGTCATTCTTTATTCTCTGATGAAATAGTTTCTTTAATAACGCAACCATCTTTTAGAACACATTAATTATGGTAAGAATAACAGTGGCTTAAAAAGAAGGCATGCATGTCGAACACTATCAAAGTCGACATTTTCCACTGTCATTGGAAACAATACATGTACACGTGCAACAAGCAAGGCAACATCCTCCACTCTGTCGTCATTGGAAACAATACATGTACACGTGCAACAAGCAAGGCAACATCCTCCACTCTGTCGTCATTGGAAACAATACATGTACACGTGCAACAAGCAAGGCAACATCCTCCACTCTGTCGTCATTGAAAACAATACATGTACACGTGCAACAAGCAAGGCAACATCCTCCACTCTGTCGTCATTGAAAACAATACATGTACACGTGCAACAAGCAAGGCAACATCCTCCACTCTGTCGTCATTGGAAACAATACATGTACACGTGCAACAAGCAAGGCAACATCCTCCACTCTGTCGTCATTGGAAACAATACATGTACACGTGCAACAAGCAAGGCAACATCCTCCACTCTGTCGTCATTGGAAACAAGCTGTACACGTACAACAAGTTTTTCATGGTCGTCCACTCTGTCGTCATTCGTGCCATACATGTACACGAACAAATTGCAAGGCACACCTCCTCCACTAGGTCAATCATTGGAAATATCCACGCACACTTTATCCAATCAGATTTAATACAGATGTACATTCTGATCGTCATTGGAAACTACATGTACTTTTACTACAAATAAGCAGATTAATCTCTGGACTCTGTCGTCATGAAAACGAATACATGTACATAGTATTAAAATGAGCAAGGCAACATCGTCCACTCTAAGTCATTGTGAAACAGGATACATGTACACCTGCAACAAAGCGACCAACATCCTCGCAGAGGTGCAGTTTTGAGGAACATGGTGCTTACGAGGGTAACAAGCAAGGCAACAGGTCTTCAAAGTGATCGCCGTCATTGGAAACAATACATACGAGAGGTTCGAAATAAGCAAGGCAAAATGCATAATCTTTTTTCATTGGAAACTATACATATTACACGTGCAACAAGCAGAGGCAACATTTCTATGACTACTGTCGTATTTCATAATTTTGTACATGAAATACAGAGCGGTAACATCCTCCACTCTGTCGTCATTCAAAATAAGTAAATCTACTCAGGTTTTTTTTGCATAAAATTTGTTTTTAATTTCGTAATCCATATATGGCTCATTCAAAGCGATTCAAAGCGATTCAAAGCGTTATAGGCCAATGGCTTCAAATTCGAGAAACTTTATCCAATCTTCCTTCACTCTCAGAAGTAATGTTTAAGATACAACAGTTTTTTTACTTTTACTACAAATAAGCAGATTAATCTCTGGATTGTAAGGAACCGTGCAAACGAATATAGAAATAGTATTAAAATGAGTATTGATATCGTCAGGAAGTAAGACTTGTGTTTCTAGGATACAGTGGATAACCTCTTGTAAGCGACCACCCATGTTCGCAGAGGTGCAGTTTTGAGGAAGATGGTTGCTTACGAGGGTAACAATAAATTGTTTGACAGGTCTTCAAAGTGATCGCCGTAAACCGAGGTGGTCGCTTAAGAGAGGTTCGAAATATAATCTCCAAAATGCATAATCTTTTTTTGTATTAGATTATGTGTGTGCGCGTGTATTAAGAGAACAGCACAACATTCTCCAAGTTTTCTAGCTACGAAAATCTTCATCTATGATTGGTGTTGCAGCTGTATTTTCTTCACTAAACAAAACCCTTAAGCTGTATAAACAGTCGTGTTGGGAGCTGACAGAAACTGACTGATTCAGCGTAGCACCTGCTGCCCTCCGCACATGTCCGCCTTTCTTATTCAAGTGAGACTCCTTGGTGTGTGTTTTATCATGATCTTTCTGGGCTTAATTTTTGGTTTAGCAGTAGCTATTGTCTTTCCAGCATCACTTCAAGGTGAGTTTGATAATATTTAATCGTCCATCGTAAGCAATATATGCTGTTGATGAGTTTAAAAAACATTGAATTTGTGAACTGTACAGAAAGATACTCGCCACAATAACTTCAGCAATACTGCGTGAAATAGTTTCAGTAGCACTACAAGAGCCGTTGGATATATTAGTTTTTGTAATGGCGACACACCGATATATATTAAAAATATTATTAAATAAGCCTTTTTCTCTGGACGTGCTCCTCGCCACCCTTGCCGAGTGCTGGTATAAAATAAAAAATAAATTGTATACAGTCAACCGTCGCGGCTAACCGGAATCTTCGGGAACAACTTTTGTTGTCGGGCTTAGAGAGATGTCCATCTTACTTAGAGAGATGGAATAAATTTATAGTCGATCACTACAGTAGACAACAGACAAAGGTCTCCATCTTAGAGAGGTGTCTGGTTTAGATGGGTGTCCGTCTAGAGCTCGAGAGAGTTGACTGTATTCTATAAGATAGCACATATTTCAGTATCACTAGTTTTTATTTATTTTTGCATGAATCTTCAAGCCTCGTGTGGTCAGCGGAGATATGGATCAAGAATCGTTGGCGGGAAAACAGCCGTACCTCACTCGTGGCCATGGCAACTGTCACTACGACGTATGGGTCGTCATAGCTGTGGAGCGTCCTTGATCAGTCCATTATGGGCCGTGACCGCAGCGCATTGCGTCAACAGAAGTAATAAAACTGCTGACTATGAAGTGTTAGCTGGTAGGTGTAGAGACACTTTAACACTTAAAGCACCGTGACCGCAGCACATTGCGTCAACAGAAGTAATAAAACTGCTGACTATGAAGTGTTAGCTGGTAGGTGTAGAGACACTTTAACACTTAAAGCACCGTGACCGCAGAACATCGCGTCAACAGAAGTACTAAAACTGCTGACTATGAAGTGTTAGCTGGTAGGTGTAGAGACACTTTATCACTTAAAGCACCGTGACGCACGCAGAACATCGCGTCAACAGAAGTACTAAAACTGCTGACTATGAAGTGTTAGCTGGTAGGTGTAGAGACACTTTAACACTTAAAGCACCGTGACCGCAGAACATCGCGTCAACAGAAGTACTAAAACTGCTGACTATGAAGTATTAGCTGGTAGGTGTAGAGACACTTTAACACTTTTAAAAAGCACCGTGACCGCAGAACATCGCGTCAACAGAAGTAATAAAACTGCTGACTATGAAGTGTTAGCTGGTAGGTGTAGAGACACTTTAACACTTTCAAAAAGCACCGTGACCGCAGCACATTGCGTCAACAGAAGTAATAAAACTGCTGACTATGAAGTGTTAGCTGGTAGGTGTAGAGACACTTTATCACTTAAAGCACCGTGACCGCAGAACATCGCGTCAACAGAAGTACTAAAACTGCTGACTATGAAGTGTTAGCTGGTAGGTGTAGAGACACTTTAACACTTTTAAAAAGCACCGTGACCGCAGAACATCGCGTCAACAGAAGTACTAAAACTGCTGACTATGAAGTGTTAGCTGGTAGGTGTAGAGACACTTTAACACTTAAAGCACCGTGACCGCAGAACATCGCGTCAACAGAAGTACTAAAACTGCTGACTATGAAGTATTAGCTGGTAGGTGTAGAGACACTTTAACACTTTTAAAAAGCACCGTGACCGCAGAACATCGCGTCAACAGAAGTACTAAAACTGCTGACTATGAAGTGTTAGCTGGTAGGTGTAGAGACACTTTAACACTTAAAGCACCGTGACCGCAGAACATCGCGTCAACAGAAGTACTAAAACTGCTGACTATGAAGTATTAGCTGGTAGGTGTAGAGACACTTTAACACTTTTAAAAAGCACCGTGACCGCAGAACATCGCGTCAACAGAAGTAATAAAAACTGCTGACTATGAAGTGTTAGCTGGTAGGTGTAGAGACACTTTAACACTTAAAGCACCGTGACCGCAGCACATTGCGTCAACAGAAGTAATAAAACTGCTGACTATGAAGTGTTAGCTGGTAGGTGTAGAGACACTTTAACACTTAAAGCACCGTGACCGCAGAACATCGCGTCAACAGAAGTACTAAAACTGCTGACTATGAAGTGTTAGCTGGTAGGTGTAGAGACACTTTAACACTTTAAAAAAGCACCGTGACCGCAGAACATCGCGTCAACAGAAGTAATAAAACTGCTGACTATGAAGTGTTAGCTGGTAGGTGTAGAGACACTTTAACACTTTCAAAAAGCACCGTGACCGCAGCACATTGCGTCAACAGAAGTAATAAAACTGCTGACTATGAAGTGTTAGCTGGTAGGTGTAGAGACACTTTATCACTTAAAGCACCGTGACCGCAGAACATCGCGTCAACAGAAGTACTAAAACTGCTGACTATGAAGTGTTAGCTGGTAGGTGTAGAGACACTTTAACACTTTTAAAAAGCACCGTGACCGCAGAAACATCGCGTCAACAGAAGTACTAAAACTGCTGACTATGAAGTGTTAGCTGGTAGGTGTAGAGACACTTTAACACTTAAAGCACCGTGACCGCAGAACATCGCGTCAACAGAAGTACTAAAACTGCTGACTATGAAGTATTAGCTGGTAGGTGTAGAGACACTTTAACACTTTTAAAAAGCACCGTGACCGCAGAACATCGCGTCAACAGAAGTACTAAAACTGCTGACTATGAAGTGTTAGCTGGTAGGTGTAGTTTAACACTTAAAGCACCGTGACCGCAGAACATCGCGTCAACAGAAGTACTAAAACTGCTGACTATGAAGTATTAGCTGGTAGGTGTAGAGACACTTTAACACTTTTAAAAAGCACCGTGACCGCAGAACATCGCGTCAACAGAAGTAATAAAACTGCTGACTATGAAGTGTTAGCTGGTAGGTGTAGAGACACTTTAACACTTAAAGCACCGTGACCGCAGCACATTGCGTCAACAGAAGTAATAAAACTGCTGACTATGAAGTGTTAGCTGGTAGGTGTAGAGACACTTTAACACTTAAAGCACCGTGACCGCAGAACATCGCGTCAACAGAAGTACTAAAACTGCTGACTATGAAGTGTTAGCTGGTAGGTGTAGAGACACTTTATCACTTAAAGCACCGTGACCGCAGAACATCGCGTCAACAGAAGTACTAAAACTGCTGACTATGAAGTGTTAGCTGGTAGGTGTAGAGACACTTTAACACTTAAAGCACCGTGACCGCAGAACATCGCGTCAACAGAAGTACTAAAACTGCTGACTATGAAGTATTAGCTGGTAGGTGTAGAGACACTTTAACACTTTTAAAAAGCACCGTGACCGCAGAACATCGCGTCAACAGAAGTAATAAAACTGCTGACTATGAAGTGTTAGCTGGTAGGTGTAGAGACACTTTAACACTTTCAAAAAGCACCGTGACCGCAGCACATTGCGTCAACAGAAGTAATAAAACTGCTGACTATGAAGTGTTAGCTGGTAGGTGTAGAGACACTTTATCTAACTTAAAGCACCGTGACCGCAGAACATCGCGTCAACAGAAGTACTAAAACTGCTGACTATGAAGTGTTAGCTGGTAGGTGTAGAGACACTTTAACACTTTTAAAAAGCACCGTGACCGCAGAACATCGCGTCAACAGAAGTACTAAAACTGCTGACTATGAAGTGTTAGCTGGTAGGTGTAGAGACACTTTAACACTTAAAGCACCGTGACCGCAGAACATCGCGTCAACAGAAGTACTAAAACTGCTGACTATGAAGTATTAGCTGGTAGGTGTAGAGACACTTTAACACTTTTAAAAAGCACCGTGACCGCAGAACATCGCGTCAACAGAAGTACTAAAACTGCTGACTATGAAGTGTTAGCTGGTAGGTGTAGAGACACTTTAACACTTAAAGCACCGTGACCGCAGAACATCGCGTCAACAGAAGTACTAAAACTGCTGACTATGAAGTATTAGCTGGTAGGTGTAGAGACACTTTAACACTTTTAAAAAGCACCGTGACCGCAGAACATCGCGTCAACAGAAGTAATAAAACTGCTGACTATGAAGTGTTAGCTGGTAGGTGTAGAGACACTTTAACACTTTCAAAAAGCACCGTGACCGCAGCACATTGCGTCAACAGAAGTAATAAAACTGCTGACTATGAAGTGTTAGCTGGTAGGTGTAGAGAAACTTTAACACTTTAAAAAGCACCGTGATCACGCACACTGCAGCCACATGTTCAGTTACAGTTTCAAACAGTCACGTTGATACTTTGGGACCTGATTTTTCACTTAATTGACTTTATAAGACGCACGGCCACACAAGTGAGATCAGCTGTACACGTAGAATTTAGGTTACCATTCATGTGTTATAACAACTCGTGACTGTAGGCTGCAAAAGCCGTATTGCATCACTTATTTGGGTTCTCACTAGGAATAACACACTTCTCGATTCTTATCTTCTGTTGCGGAAATTGCCACTTTTTCCTTTGGACATTTTCCCAAGATTTTCCAACCAGTGCACTGGAGTAGTCATATGCACTATAGAGACGAAACAATACAAAGCAATACATTATACAATTATTATTATTATTAATAGAGGACGTCCTGAATACCACTTTTACATATAAGTGATGGAGACTTCCTCTCAAAAATATATTTATTATTGTTATTATTATTATTATTATTACTATTATTATTATTATTATTATTATTATTATTATTATTATTATTATTATTATTATTATTATTATTATTATTATTACTATTACTATTATTATTATTATTATTATTATTATATTATAATAATATAGACGCAATTCCCAATTCCGTGAGGCCTGGGAGCAAATGTTCGGTTAAAATCAGCGTCTTTGAGCTAATTTGAACTCCACGCCACTGTAGTTGCCTCGGTAGCTCACCTGTCATGAAATCGGGGTGTCCGCGTGGGTTCGAATCCCGCTCGAGGCGTCTGATTTTTACCGAACATTTGTTCTGTATATACTCATCATACTAGTTTCTTTATCAGTATATATAAATTTGGATGGATGGTTGGATGGCTCTGATATCGAATATTATTATTATTATTATTTACTGTCACATATCTTGACTTGTAATAAAGAACATATCCTATATATAAATGATAACTTATATTATTAAACATTGTTCTCCAAAGGTGCACACAGAAGAGTTGATGGAGTGAAATATGGCATTAGCAAGATCATCGTACACCAGGGGTATGTAGGTGGAGCGTACAAGGATCATGACATCGCGCTGCTAAAGCTTTCAAAGCCTGCTATTCTTGGACAGAAGGTCAACACTGTATGTTTGCCAACGCAGAATGAAGTGGTACAGAAAGGAGCAAAGTGTTATGTCACAGGTAATATTCGAAACCCTGCTTTTAAAATATGCTTGCATCATGCCCATTTTCAGATAAGGCCTAGCCTCTTGCGCTTATGCTTGAATCAGGCCTGTTTTTACAGCAGTATATAGCCTGCGTAGCCTGGCGCAGGGACAAAAAGGAAGGGAAGAGAGGGGGGAGGAGGGCCGGGGGAGAGCGGACTGGGGAGGGAGGGGAGGGAGGGAGGGAGGGGAGGGAGGGAGGGAGGGAGGGGAGGGAGGGGAGGGAGGGGGGGAGGGAGGGGAGGGGAGGGGAGGGGGGAGGGGAGGGGAGGGGGGGAGGGGAGGGGAGGGAGGGAGGGGAGGGAGGGGAGGGGAGGGGAGGGGAGGGGAGGGGAGGGAGGGGAGGGGAGGGGAGGGAGGGGAGGGAGGGGAGGGAGGGGGGAGGGGGGAGGGGGGGAGGGGAGGGAGGGAGAGGAGGGAGGGAGGGGAGGGGAGGGGAGGGAGGGTGAGGAGGGACTCTCAACATAAGGCCTCTGATCATGGATTTGCGCTTATGCTTGCATCAGACGCGTTTTTACATAATTAGGCCTCGTGCTTGCGCTTATGTATACAGGAAGACCATCACATGGTAAAAACATTTGACTGTTTTTGATTAAGAGTAGACGCTTGCACAAGATCAGTAATTGCCATTAGAGAAACCCGTTTCAAATGGCATTTTTCAACCAGTTGTTTGTCGATCTTTCCAAAGTTGTTTGCCATCAATACATGAGTCTCGGCTTACTAGCTCTTCTTCATTTGTTCAGGTTGGGGAAAGATGTACGGTTCATTGATGTTTCACCAGGCCGAAAAACTCCAACAAGGACGCACCCCAGTAGTCGACCACAACACTTGCAAAATGAAACTCGACAAGTTTTACGTGAATGAGAAGACGATGCTGTGCGCAGGCGGGGCACGAAGCAGTGCGTGTAGTGGTGATAGTGGTGGTCCTTTGGTATGTGAACAGAATGGTCGGTGGGTGCTGCACGGTGCTGTTTCATGGGGCACAAACTATAGATGTCCTGTCGATATGTATGTGGTTTACGTCAGAATCAGTTCTTACATCAACTGGATCAAAGATTTTACAGGTTTGTAATACAATAGTTTCGCTGGTAACTTTTATTATTTGATGATTATTATTATTATAACTGGCCGCTTAAGAGAGGGTGGCCGCTTAAGAGAGGGTGGCCGCTTAAATTAGAGGCTGAATGAATGCATAGACTTTATTTATCGAGGATAGCACGTGACAGTTTGTATAAACTGATGACCCTGTGGCCCTCCAAAAACTATAATAATAAAAATATGTATTTACAGTGAACTCTTTCTAGGCGGATTTCTATTTAAGGCCAACAGCTCTCTAAGACGTACAGCTTTGTTCGGTTTCCGCTACAGTTTTATTGTAAATTAGTTCTCTCTAAGACGGATACCTCGCTAAGTCGGACAGCAAAAGTTGGTCACTAAAGGTGTCCGGTTTAGAGAGAGTTGCCCATATGCACTTGCATTAAAATCTCTCATTTAAAT
The DNA here is from genome assembly GCA_033675265.1 of Actinostola sp. cb2023. Taxonomy (NCBI): domain Eukaryota; kingdom Metazoa; phylum Cnidaria; class Anthozoa; order Actiniaria; family Actinostolidae; genus Actinostola; species Actinostola sp. cb2023. The sequence continues at coordinate 110,120 of JAUJYZ010001110.1, read as the reverse complement.
TTCAGTCTACTTTACCATCACCAACGTACTGATCAGGGCAAGATCGATGTGACGCAGTCTATTTGAGAGACTCGATTGTATGTTGTAAATTATTTTACTTTGAATTTTACAGGCACAGGATCATCAGGCGGAGATGGATCCGGCGGAAGTGGTGGATCAGGTGGAAACGGAGGGTCAGGCGGAAATGGATCTGGCGGAAATGGATCCGGCGGAAGTGGAGGATCCGGCGGAAGTGGAGGATCCGGCGGAAGTGGTGGATCAGGTGGAAACGGAGGGTCAGGCGGAAATGGATCTGGCGGAAATGGATCCGGCGGAAGTGGAGGATCCGGCGGAAGTGGCGGATCAGGTGGAAACGGAGGGTCAGGCGGAAATGGATCCGGCGGAAGTGGAGGTAAGTGATTCTACCAACACCAATGAATGAGCTGCATGCCCTCTTCCTCCTCGTCTACTTCGGCTTTCTATATCATCGTAAGATATAAATATTTTTTAACAGAATCCAATTATCCTTACCCTATCATTCTTTGATCTCCATCAGATTGTAAAGACACAAGCAGTAACTGTTCGTTCTTCAAATCGATGTGTAAAACTCACGCCGGCATACGACAAGCCTGTCACAAAACCTGTGGTGTTTGCTCTTGTAAGAAATGATATTTTATAATGAAACATATTTTTATCCGGTCTGTGGCAAATGATGAAAGACTGGGTTCGAGTGTTTTGATTGGCTGAATTTGTTACAAGTTTTTCGAGGTGTTTGCCCTCGATGAAAGATCAGACTAGTGAAAATATCACTTGAATGGATTCAACGTTCTTTCTTCAGCACATTGGATAGGTTATACAGATATCGAATTGGAAATAACATTTTCAAAAATTAAGAACTGCTATCTCAATGGGTATAACACTCGTACCGGTCTTTCAAAGAATTTGCCACAGAGCATCAGTTCTCGTACCCAGTGCCCACTCGTCATTTGGTAACGACAAACCAAATGACGAGTGGGCTCTGGGTACGAGAATGCCCGCACAGACCGTTTTTATTGTTTATGAACTAGGATTTTTTCATTGCTTTGTCTACAGGAAGTAATGTTGCAGACGGACCAGTACTTGAGATACCAAAAGACTGCTCAACCAAACATGCGTGTTATTGCTATTTACTGAACGTAATAAAATGTTATCCATACGATCATACGTGCTTCTTAGAGGGTTAGAACTGAGACTATGAAAATGTTTTGTTGATTTGCGCGAACACTGGAAAAATATGTGCGCTCTTCAATCATTCATTGGAAATTAGTTGGAAATTCAATTCACAGGTTTGAAAACTATTGATTGGTTTGAAGATCGTGCATTTTGAATATATTCTTAATCATTTAAATCTACAATTCCAGTTAATGTTTCATTTGCATCTAACTAGAAATTATTATTTATTTTAGCACTACCTATATAATTGCGCACTATTCAACAGTCTATATATCCTATGACATCACTGGTAAGTAAACTGCTTGTCATCATTAGGTAACTCGTGTTATTTCAATCATAACGGTAACAAGTAATTATATATATAACAGTCTATATATCCTATGACATCACTGGTAAGTAAACTGCTTGTCATCATTAGGTAACTCGTGTTATTTCAATCATAACGGTAACAAGTAATTATATATATAACAGTCTATATATCCTATGACATCACTGGTAAGTAAACTGCTTGTCATCATTAGGTAACTCGTGTTATTTCAATCATAACGGTAACAAGTAATTATATATATAACAGTCTATATATCCTATGACATCACTGGTAAGTAAACTGCTTGTCATCATTAGGTAACTCGTGTGCTGCTTATTTCAATCATAACGGTAACAAGTAATTGGCTTAAGCGCTTTTAACTGAGTCTTTATCCTTGTCTTTGTTTCCGTGTCTTCAGCTTCTGATATCAAATTACGTGGGTATATTTCACTTTCGTATCTATTTATTCCTCCAGTCTGTAAAAAGAATCAATACAAAAACATTCAATGAGCTTTCTTTATTTGAACACGGCGGCTATTTGGTGGACCTTTTTTTGGAACCAGTAAAGCCCGAAGGTCGAAGCGCTCATCGTCTGTCGTGATGTATTCGTTTTGTTCTTCACGAAACGGGTTTGGCGCCTGATAATAGCCATCGGCATTATCCTGCACTGTTTGCATTTCTCCTTGCCTTGTCAATTCTAATGCTGAAGAGAATCAGGAATCAATGATATATCAAAGTGAAACTTTTCCATAATAGAATCGTTTTCGTATGAGTGGGAAACCTACGGCACCGTGACACTCAAATGGCTTCTTTTCTGAACCAATCAAAAAGCGTGCAGATTCATCTCATCCAATCAAACTCTTTCAATACGGCAAGGCGCGGTGCGGTGACGGTGCGGTAACTTTCCCACTCATACGAAAACGACTCTCAATTGTTTAATCACAGGACTGCTTTTTTCTACATTGTATCACCATAGTTACAGTAATGTAAAGGAATGGTTATAGAGCTCTTTGACGTCAACGAGACTATGACGTCATGCCAACTGTTAGTCAAGAAAATATGTTTTTATGACAAACACTGATTTACCTTGCATTTTAGCCACTGCTAAGTTGTCTTGTTTTCTTTGTTTTAATACGTACCAAACAGAAACACCAATTATAACTGCGACTAAGATGACTATGATCATAGACAAGCCAACTATTGTACCATTCCCGTCTGAATCCTCATCCACTTTTTGCAGTTCGGCTGAGAACAAATCAATTATTGAGATATATTTTAGTAGAGCAAATAGGTAATAATAATAATAATAATAATAATAATAACAATAATAATAACAATAATAATAATTATAATTATAATTATAAAAATAATGTATTAATTGATATTGCACAAATTGCATGTACATGATCAAAAGCGTATTACAATATAGACTACAATATGTACAGTGTATATATCAAATAACAAACACTTGATTTCACAGGTTTACCTTTCTCGATCGTAACTAGTGATTTTGTTGTAAAAGCAACATAGGACGAGTCACCATAAACTTTTTTCTGTTAAAAAAGATAAACATTCCAAAATATTAATAATCTTAGATAAGACTTTCCACAAGAACATGTACGCAGTCAATACAGTGATCTTAGATAAGGCTTTCCACAAGAACATGTACGCAGTCAATACAGTGATCTTAGATAAGGCTTTCCACAAGAACATGTACGCAGTCAATACAGTGATCTTAGATAAGGCTTTCCACAAGAACATGTACGCAGTCAATACAGTGATCTTAGATAAGGCTTTCCACAAGAACATGTACGCAGTCAATACAGTGATCTTAGATAAGACTTTCCACAAGAACATGTACGCAGTAAATACAGTGATCTTAGATAAGGCTTTCCACAAGAACATGTACGCAGTAAATACAGTGATCTTAGATAAGACTTTCCACAAGAACATGTACGCAGTAAATACAGTGATCTTAGATAAGGCTTTCCACAAGAACATGTACGCAGTCAAACAGTGATCTTAGATAAGGCTTTCCACAAGAACATGTACGCAGTAAATACAGTGATCTTAGATAAGACTTTCCACAAGAACATGTACGCAGTAAATACAGTGATCTTAGATAAGGCTTTCCACAAGAACATGTACGCAGTAAATACAGTGATCTTAGATCAGTAAGACTTTCCACAAGAACATGTACGCAGTCAATACAGTGATCTTAGATAAGGCTTTCCACAAGAACATGTACGCAGTCAATACAGTGATCTTAGATAAGGCTTTCCACAAGAACATGTACGCAGTCAATACAGTGATCTTAGATAAGGCTTTCCACAAGAACATGTACGCAGTCAATACAGTGATCTTAAATAAGGCTTTCCACCACAGGAAACCCAGGCTGTGTATCTGTCTGGGTCTTTACGTAAATTATAGTAAAATACAGTAAATGAATGATAGCTTCTAAATAAAGTGTATTTCACATATACATACCGTCTTGTCTTCGTTTTGCCTCGTTTCGGACGATTTTGTATGTATATGTGAAATACACTTTATTTAGAAGCTATCATTCATTTACTGCATTTTACTATAATTTACGTAAAGACCCAGACAGATACACAGCCTGGGTTTCCTGTGTTTCCACAAGAACATGTACGCAGTAAATACAGTGATCTTAGATAAGGCTTTCCAGAAGAACATGTACGCAGTAAATACAGTGTTTGGCAGTGAATGATGGTATGGCCTTAATTGTAGTCGGAAATAACAGTTCTTCAGCATTGATAGGGACTTTCTCAAACTCATTAATAATTCATTAGCTCAATAACCAATAAGCTCTCACGATTCGAATCAGGTGGATGTATCTTGATACTGGAGGAAGAACTGATCAAGACACTGATCAAGACACTGAAATTATTGTATATTTACCATTATGTTACTTACCTTTAACTTAGTAGACTTACTACCTCTTACTTATCATGAAAAAAAATCTAGTGATAAATCATCAACCAGAGTTGAATCAGTGACCCCTCGCACATTACGCTCACTAATTATCCATTAGACTACCTGACTGCTTGTTCGATTTTGAAGCTCTTTTTAACAAACATAATACTTGCGAGGTGACTCATTAGGCCAAGACACAAAAGCAATTATTATGTTCTTTTCTCAGGAGACTCAACAACAATTCAGATAATCATTCATTATTAATGAGTTTGAGAAGCAATATCAAAAACTCGTGCTTCGTGTTTCATCAGGGGATTCAAAACACCTCGAAACAATAAAAGCACTCGGCCTACGGCCTACGGCCTTTCATTAGTTTCTCGGTGTTTTGAACCCCTGATAAAACACTCGCACTCGTTGTTGATATATTACATAGTGGTTAAACTAGTGCATCGGTGTATAACAATTAAACAAGTGTGTAGAATGAAGCTTTAGCCCGTGTAATAAAATATATATTTTAATTTTTCTACCGAAAGTTGTTCAGCACGCTATAACATCATGTTTGGTTACAATGGCCACAAACCTTGTCACGAGTCATTGTAACAATTCTAACAAAGACTCTGTAAGCAGTGTTTGGATCCAGCGGTGCATTGTAGTAGCCATTGTAGTACTGACCATCACCAATAGTTATATTTAGTGGATTCTCAATCTCTGCAGCAATGTATGAATTATTTCCTAGTACTCTAGCCATTGTTGCATTCATTTCCACAAACTCAAATGACTTTTCTTTGAAACCATCTGATTTCAATCGTTGCTTGAACTCGCTCTTTTCAACTTCTATTTGAAATATGCTGTAAATATGACATGATATTATTTTTCAGTTCTTCTAACAGCAGATGAGGCAATTATTAGTTACTGTTTTCACCATTAGACAGGGTGGTGAAGGGGTAATCCGTGATCCGTGATTCAGCCTAATTTCAGGTCGTGATTCGGGAAAAGACCAAAATTTGAGCCGTGATCCGTGAAACTCTTTTTGCCTGTGACTCGTGATCTGCAAATTGTGAGAGCTGTGATTCGTGATTACCGAAGTTCCGATTCGTGAAACGTGACAGCCAGTCCTAAGAACTGGAGACTGACATACACAACCTTTTGAATTAAGTTTGAATTTGGCATAAAACTTTATGGAAGTCATTCAGAAACATTCAAAGCGATATTGATGGCACGAAAAACGCGAGACGTGCCCCCAAACAAGTCGAAATCCAAATATTTGACCAGTTTATGCGCGATTCGTGCATTGCATATGAGACTTGGTAGTTCTAAAAATTCGTGATCTGTGAAATTGCTTTTCAAAAGCCTGTGATCCGTGAATTTACGAAAAAAAGGCTCGTGATTCGTAATGGTTACCCCCCCCCCCCCCCCCCCCTTCACCACCCTGATTAGAGTATCTCCCATTGTTACAGAAACCGAAAACATTTATACTTCATGCTGATTCAACCCAAACTGGGAGTGCTGCTACTGAGTCTGTAATGACGTCTTTGGGTCAAAGCCTGCGGGAACCCCAAAGGCCGATAGGGTCCATAGTAGCCCCCCAAAGGCCGATAGGGTCCATAGTAGCCCCCCAAAGGCCGATAGGGTCCATAGTAGTCCCCCCAAAGGCCGATAGGGTCCATAGTAGCCCCCCAAAGGCCGATAGGGTCCATAGTAGCCCCCCAAAGGCCGATAGGGTCCATAGTAGCCCCCCAAAGGCCGATAGGGTCCATATAGTAGCCCCCAAAGGCCGATAGGGTCCATATAGTAGCCCCCCAAAGGCCGATAGGGTCCATAGTAGCCCCCCAAAGGCCGATAGGGTCCATATAGTAGCCCCCAAAGGCCGATAGGGTCCATAGTAGCCCCCCAAAGGCCGATAGGGTCCATATAGTAGCCCCCAAAGGCCGATAGGGTCCAAAGTAGCCCCCAAAGGCCGATAGGGTCCACAATAGTCCCCCAAAAACAGGCAGGGTGGGCAAACAGGAATGCAGCTAAAGTGGTGGCGCTGAACAGGAAAAGTTGGACAGATGATGTAAAGGTCTTATGTGCCTACTGGCGCGAAAAGAGATGATGACGATGATCTTTCTAGGTATACATTTATTATGGAGTCTTGAGGAGACAGACAGACAGACAACTCTAGGTATACATTTATTATGGAGTCTTGAGGAGACAGACAGACAGACAACTCTAGGTATACATTTATTATGGAGTCTTGAGGAGACAGACAGACAGACAACTCTAGGTATACATTTATTATGGAGTCTTGAGGAGACAGACAGACAGACAACTCTAGGTATACATTTATTATGGAGTCTTGAGGAGACAGACAGACAGACAGACAACTCTAGGTATACATTTATTATGGAGTCTTGAGGAGACAGACAGACAGACAGACAACTCTAGGTATACATTTATTATGGAGTCTTGAGGAGACAGACAGACAGACAGACAACTCTAGGTATACATTTATTATGGAGTCTTGAGGAGACAGACAGACAGACAACTCTAGGTATACATTTATTATGGAGTCTTGAGGAGACAGACAGACAGACAACTCTAGGTATACATTTATTATGGAGTCTTGAGGAGACAGACAGACAGACAACTCTAGGTATACATTTATTATGGAGTCTTGAGGAGACAGACAGACAGACAGACAACTCTAGGTATACATTTATTATGGAGTCTTGAGGAGACAGACAGACAGACAGACAACTCTAGGTATACATTTATTATGGAGTCTTGAGGAGACAGACAGACAGACAGACAACTCTAGGTATACATTTATTATGGAGTCTTGAGGAGACAGACAGACAGACAACTCTAGGTATACATTTATTATGGAGTCTTGAGGAGACAGACAGACAGACAACTCTAGGTATACAATTATTATGGAGTCTTGAGGAGGAATACCTTTCAAGGTTTTGACTTATTCTTAAAGGTTCATCGTCGAAAACAATCCTTGCAGTTGATTCTGTCGTACTTTCCTTCCCATCTACTTGAAAAGTAGGAGCCTCAGCTATGAAAACACATTAAATATTTATTAGAGATCACTTCAGGGTTATACAATACACTAATTATACATACCTGTTTTGCATGTTATACCAACATTAAATATTTATTAGAGATCACTTCAGGGTTATACAATACACTAATTATACATACCTGTTTTGCATGTTATACCAACATTAAATATTTACTAGAGATCACTTCAGGGTTATACAATACACTAATTATACATACCTGTTTTGCATGTTTACCAACATTAAATATTTATTAGAGATCACTTCAGGGTTATACAATACACTAATTGTACATACCTGTTTTGCATGTTATACCAACATTAAATATTTATTAGAGATCACTTCAGGGTTATACAATACACTAATTATACATACCTGTTTTGCATGTTATACCAACATTAAATATTTACTAGAGATCACTTCAGGGTTATACAATACACTAATTATACATACCTGTTTTGCATGTTATACCAACATTAAATATTTATTAGAGATCACTTCAGGGTTATACAATACACTAATTATACATACCTGTTTTGCATGTTATACCAACATTAAATATTTATTAGAGATCACTTCAGGGTTATACAATACACTAATTATACATACCTGTTTTGCATGTTATACCAACATTAAATATTTATTAGAGATCACTTCAGGGTTATACAATACACTAATTATACATACCTGTTTTGCATGTTATACCAACATTAAATATTTATTAGAGATCACTTCAGGGTTATACAATACACTAATTATACATACCTGTTTTGCATGTTATACCAACATTAAATATTTATTAGAGATCACTTCAGGGTTATACAATACACTAATTATACATACCTGTTTTGCATGTTATACCAACATTAAATATTTATTAGAGATCACTTCAGGGTTATACAATACACTAATTATACATACCTGTTTTGCATGTTATACCAACATCTTGCTTATGACTACATGTCGATTGGCCCCATCCTGGATGCTTACATTCATCGATAGATTCTTCCGATCCACTACAACTTACATTGGTAAGCCATATGATACCAGATCCAGACCTAAAGGTCGTCTTAGGGAGAAGATTCTGTGCACCAAGATACCCAAGCGTACGGCAGACAACATGAGCCTCTTTTAGTGTCAGCTCACTATCACACACTGTTCCCCAGATATTCCCATAACGAACTTCCAGTCTTCCTGAGTTTGTGGAATTTCCATCCATTAAACGAACTTCAACTGGATTGTTTTCTAATTTAGAAAATAAATGGCATTTAAAATGTAGTGACATAACTCTATCATCACCTTGCACACTAATTTACACCTACCCCGTAGTTTGGAATCTTTACACAATATTCCAGCAAGCCAGTTTCCTGGACACCGCGTATCGTCTGATATATAGCACTCGGCGATAGAGTTTTCGTTACCACTACATTCCACTCCTACTGCCCATTTTTGGACTGAAGTACCTCTTTTGAAGCGTTTGATTGCTGCTAGAGCATTTGAATAGCCTTGCATCTTGCAAATCACATGAGCGTCTTTTATATCCCATTTGTAATCACAAACATCTTTAGTAGAGGAATTGTCCACAAGTTGCACTTGCCCCAAGTGTTTTTCGCGGGTTTCAATGATTTTGGAAGCAATCATTTGTTCATCTTTATAAAAAAAAACATGCAAGAACAAGAACTTTTATAAGTAGCGTAATAAACGGTATTGCAGTTCTTAAACCACATTGGAAAATAAACACAATTCTCAGCTGACAAGGAAAAAAGTATTTACTTAAACCAATGATTTACCTTTTGACAGATCTTTACATGAAATCCCTGCAGCCTGAGAAGGATGGCAATCAGTGCTTCCAATTCGTAAATGCTGACATTCATTGATGCTGTTTTCGCTTCCCAGACACTTCAATCCACTTAAAAGAATGGGTTGGTTTCCATTTGTAGTATAAAGACCTGCTGATTTCGCTTTTTTTCTGGAATTCGAACTCGATCCACACACGACGTGAGCATCTGCTAGATCCCAGTCTTTGGCACAAAGTGTACCGTTGACTCCTTGGAATTGGATTTCTACTAAGGACATTCCAGACTTTACATTGGTCATGAAAACCTTTATCTTACGATCTTTCACTGGGAAAGATAAAAAGAAACAATGAATTCAGCTTAAAAGTAAACACTTATTTAATATAATAAACGTTTTCGTTCTCACCAAGGATCCTTTCGCAAATAATCCCAGCATCAAATCCCTTGCTGCATGTTGGTTGGTCCCAGCCGCCGTGGTCACATTCCTCAATTGTTTTCTCATCCCCATTGCAGCGTACATTTGGTAGTGAAAGTCCACCCGATCGCTTTGCATATTGTCTGATAGCTGCCAGGGCACGTGGAAATCCCAACATACGACACACAACATGAGCATCTTTGATGTCCCAGTCCTGATCTCCACATATTGTTCTCGATATGTTGTTGAAAATGATCTGCACTTTACCGTAATGGCTCGACGCATTGCTCGTAAGATTGACTAGTAACGGACCTTTGAGTTCTAAAGCAAACAACACAACTGTTAAACTTAATATAATAATAATTCACCTGTAAAAAGGAATTCTTTCATCAACATTATTATTTATTTGAAGATCATATAAATCCAATTAAGTTAAACTAACCGCCTTTAGAATAGCAGCTCACTCCAGCATCTCTACTGTGATTGCACATTGTAGTCTTTAAAGTTTTACAATGTTCTATACTCATTTCATTTCCTTTGCAATCCAGACCACTAAGCCAAACAGGACCAGTTCCTTCCCCAAAGCTCTTATAAGCTGTGATGGCTCCAGCAAAACCTTGCATTCGACAGAGTACGTTAGCATCTCGCATGTCCCATCCATCGCTACAAATTGTGCCGTACAATCCATGTCGTTCCACTTCGACACGGCCCTCACTTTTACTTGAGCCTTTTACTAACGTTATATTATTTGTTGTAAGGGAGTGTCCTGAAATGTTAAACTATAGTTTTCAATCTGAAAGCGTTCATTTACTCTCCAATATTTCAACACTTACCAGATTTCTTTCTACAAACAAGGCCAATGATATCACTGTTGTTGCACTTTACCACCTGGTTTATTGTAAAATTGCTACACTTTATTGGAGAGGTTTCTGACCCACTGCATTTCATGGAAATAGCAAAACTAATGTTCATTTCTTTAGTCCAAGGAGAAATATTCACAGCCTCCTCGAAGCCCAAATGACGGCAAAGTACCCGCGCATCATTCATGTTGAAGTTGCTTGCCGCACAGACATTTCCTCGCACTCCGTAGTAATCCACCTCCAATCGTCCAGCAGCTATATATTTATTTTGGATGTCAAAGTTCAAAGTTGGATTCCCTGAAAAGAGAATAGAAAAACCCTTCAATATATAATCAATAGTTCTTTCTATATTATCATGTCTTTCAAAACGTTTTCTCACCCCCTATGCAAATTACCCCAGCACGAAGGTTACCCAAGACACAGGGTTTATTTTCCCAATTCCAATTGGCATCTTTGCAGCTTTCAATATTGCTTTCATTGCCAAAGCAGTTCACGTTGGATAACCACACCCTGTCAAGTTTATCTTTAATTCTCACTTTCTTGGCCACAACAGCTCTCTGATAGCCTTTCATCCTACAGATCACATGTGCATCTCTGATATCCCAATTATCAGCACAAAGTGGTCTCGAAATACCATGATAATGAATTCGTACTAGACCAACACCACTTACACCAACAGACTGTAAGTCGACTTTAATCTCAGATTTGCCTAGAAAAGAAGAAGAAGAAAACACACCTCGCACTTCAAAGATAATAACTATAAATGATCATAATGTAATGAGCAATATAGTAGTAGTAGTAGTAGTAGTAGTAGTAGTAGTAGTAGTAGTAGTAGTAGTAGTAGTAGTAGTAGTAGTAGTAGTAGTAGTAGTAGTAGTAGTAGTAGTAGTAGTAGTAGTAGTAGTAGTAGTAGTAGTAGTGGTAGTGGTGGTGGTGGTGGCGGTGGCGGTGGCGGTGGTAGTAGTAGTAGTAGTAGTAGTAGTAGTAGTAGTAGTAGTAGTAGTAGTAGTAGTAGTAGTAGTAGTAGTAGTAGTAGTAGTAGTAGTAGTAGTAGTAGTAGTAGTAGTAGTGGTAGTGGTAGTGGTGGTGGTAGTGGTAGTGGTACACCGTAGTGGTAGTAGTATAGTAGTAGTAGTAGTAGTAGTAGTAGTAGTAGTAGTAGTAGTAGTAGTAGTAGTAGTAGTAGTAGTAGTAGTAGTACTGAGCAGTAGCAGTGGCAGTGGCAGTGGCAGTGGCAGTGGCAGTGGTAGTAGTAGTTGTAGGTAGTTGTGGTATTTCAATGTATTAATCATGACTGTACCTTTTGGAAGGCAGATGACACCGATCTCTCGGCTGTTTTCCTTATAACAGGCTTGTTTATAGTCCGCAAAACTTGGATGTTGACATTCCTCAGTTGAGTTTTCACATCCTTGGCATGAAACGTCACGAAGCCACATTTTCTGAGATGCTTGTCCAGGACCAAAATATTGATTTTTGACAGCTTTCTCGTAACCAAGCATTCTGCAAATGACATGTGATTCTTGCATCCCCCAGCCATCGTCACACACAGTGCCCCAAATACCTGAATACATGACCTCGATGCGACCCTCAATGGGGTTCGAGTCTCGACCCTCGTTTACGCCACCAGTAAGACGAACTGCAATTATGGTTTATAGATACATAGGTATGTTGAGTCTGTTCGATTTATATTTTGTAATACTATGTTAACTTCTCGCATGAAACAAGATATTCCAATCAATTAAGTGCGCATGCTCAGACCGTTATTTGCAGCGAACTTTTGCTTAATCTTCACTGCGCATGTTCAGACCGTTATTTTTACGCAGTTATTTGCAGGTCTTTCAGCCAATCAGAACTGCGGATAGAAGTGAGTCGAATGACAACGCCGTTTATCAGCTCGTTTTACAATATTTTTTCTTGATGTTTATATTCAACAAATCATTTGGGTTTCGAGGAGGCAGTGAAGATTAAGCAATGTTCGCTGCAAATAACGGTCTGAGCATGCGCACTTAATCGATCATTCACAGTGTAAACATGGCAGCTCGTTTTACAATATTTTTTCTTGATGTTTATATTCAATAAATTCCTTATTGATAGAAATGAGTCGAATGATAAAACAATTATTGAACTCGGTTATCGCAAAATATCGTGATTTTGTCAGTGTCTCGCAGATTAATTATTTGCCTCTGCCTTCGGCATCGGCAAATAATTAATCTGCTCGCCACCGACAAATCACGATATTTTGCTCAACCTCGTCCAATAATTGCTTAATATTTGCACTCGAAAAGGCTTGTATTTGCACTCGAAAACCGTGCGTCGTATAATAATAAACAATTTATTACACTGCGGTTGTAATACGGCTGGATATTTTTACTCGTCTATTTGCATTTTAACTCGCCTACGGCTCGTCAAAATACGGCATGACTCGTAAAATATATCCAGCCGTATTACACAACCGTATCCGTGTATTAGTAGAAACCAACTAGCATACTATCACGAATCCTGTAGTCTGATTGGCAAACGTACTCACTATTTATTGAGTGATAGATAGTGAGTAGCGAAAGAGCCGGATTAGCATAAACAAACTAGTGGTCTATCACATATCCTGCAATCTGATTGGCTACGCTACTAGGGGTCTATTAGTGATAGTCCCCTATAGCGAATCACCATGGTAACCATTGTCGTGAACGGCGATGGCGGACAAACCCGATAGTTGTTTTCTCGCTAAAAAGAGCTAAAATAGACCGAGAAACAAATCTCAAGAACAAGAAATGGAAAAAGCACATAAATATAGACAAATCATTGACAATTCAAGCAAGTTTTCTTTGACTGAGACTGCAGAAACTGAGCTAGAAAGTTGACTGAAGATTTTTCGAATTCGGGCCGATTTTTCATCTTTAGCGAAGACAAAGTCAAAGGGAGTACTGATAGTGATAAAGGTAATAAACGAAGACTACACCACTCTTGACTCGTGGTTTGTTCATTTGTCAGTTTGATTTATGAAAAGAACCAACTTTTCTGGCCAGTTTAGATTTCCATTTGTTGATGGTAAAACTAAACAGCTCGATTAGTTCAGCCAAATGTGTACTTATGGCTAGCATAACATTCTTATTCTTTTCACTTATGCAAATTAAACAAGAAATATTGATATAAAATTAAGTATGCTAGTTTGTTTATACTAAAACAATTTTAAATAACCCGTCTATATATTAGCCACTTTAGAAACGAGTGGAGGACTGGGAACGAGTTTTAAGAATTAATATAATTAAAAAATGAACATCACAAGAAAATGAACATCACAAGAAAGAGCATATCATAATTAGTAAGTTTTAGGAGTTTGATAGGGTTTGGACAAATAACAACTGAACTGCGGACATTAAAAAACTGCAAAAATTATCCCTAGTAAACATACATTTCTTTGTAATTTTTGCGATTTTTGGAAAGCTGTTACTCGTTCAATATCTAACAAAACCTTGTGAAACTTTGTAATAATGCTAATTGTGACATGCTCTTTCTTGTGACGGGATTCATTTCTTAATTAGATTAATTCTTAAAACTCGTTCCCAGTCCTTCACTCGTTTCTAAAGTGGCTAATTGCCTTACGTACCTTGGTAGCCAGAACACACGACACCAACATCTTCTGTGTGACTCATGCAGTTAGAGTCACCATCTCCCCATCTTGTGTGAGTACAGTTAAGAAGTGAGGTCTCTGTACCTGTACATCCTATGTTGGACAGCCAGACTTTACCTGACATTCTTGCTTCGTAAATATATCCTACAGTTTTGGTAAAACCAAGTTGTCGACATGCAACCTTGGCGTCGTTCATATGGAAACGATCGTCGCACACTGTTCCCCATTGGCCATTGTGGTAGACTCGTACAATACCAGCAACACCTGAACCTGTTGTACCAGGTTCAAATTGCAATTGTATATTATCTGCTGGTGGACCTTGGAAAAGATGCAAAGTAATAATTGATCAAAGGCTACATCAGTGTAAACAAAACAATTTCAAGGAATTTTCGCCAGGGATACATGAAATGAATTCACACAGGAGCTCCTGCTTCACGTCACATAACTACATCAAGTTCAATTTATTCCATTTCTTTGTAATACAATTTCTGAAGAGATAATCTAAAGTAAACAGTTTTAAATGAACCTTTGTAACCAGAACACACGACACCAACGTCCCATTTGTGATCGTTGCAGCCAGAGGGAACATTTCCCCATCCAGCTGTGTGGGGACAGCTATGAAGTGAGCTCTCTGACCCTGAACATCCTACGTTGCTCAACCAGACTTTTCCCGACCCTCGTAAATAGAGACTATATCCTACAGCTTTGGTAAAACCAAGTTGTCGACATGCAACCTTGGCGTCGTTCATACGGAATTGCATATAATCACACACTGTTCCCCATTGGCCATTGTGGTAGACTCGTACAATACCAGCGTGTACACCTAAACTTATTGTACCAGGCATAAGCTGTATATTTTCTGCAACTATACAAGTATATATGATATAACTGGTTATATGGTATAAATGATATAAGTTATATGGTATAAATGATATAAGTGATATGGTATATGGTATATGGTATATATGATATACACTCGATTGCAGAAATGTTGTAGTATACATTTATACAAATATCTAATGAGATACAAGATATCTAATGAGATACAAAGTGCGAAACATCGCTTATTTTCTTCTAATACATCAGAATCATCAATTTTAGATTAGTATCGCATCCAGCAAGGACAACACAATTATTTTCAGCACTATTTTGTGCTTAAACAGTTGTATTTTAGCATGTTTAACATTTTGCATCTCATTAGATATTTGTATATTTGTATAAATGTATATAGGCTTTGACACAAATATCCGGATATTTTTTGAGATATTTAGAAGCTCCTGGGATATTTAGAAAAACACGAGATATTTAGAAAAAAATATGATATTTTTGTATATTTAATTTAGGACTTAATTTTGGGTTTAAAACTCCAAATGACTACTAAAAACGACCAAAACTCACTGAAAACTAGTGAAATCCAACCAAATCGGCGCTACGGGTTCCCTGTGATCCTGGGATCGAGGTTGGGGGCCGCCCCTCATATTTTCAGGGCTCTCAAGTACTTTAATACTGTAACTGTCATGTTAATTTCTAAGATTCACCATGCAATAAAAACTGTTTTTGTTACAAATACAATAGAGACGCACGAGTAATTAAAATATTCGTAAAGGGGGACTGGGACGAGCTATGGTAGAGTGAGGACGTCTTTTTCTCTCTCCGCCAAATATTTGAATTTGTATGGTTAATGGCTTCTTTAATAAGTAACAAGATAGGTAAAAGAAATAGGAATAGATCCTCGACTTCATCTACTGGAAGTACAAGCCTAACTCCAGAGCAAAAGAAAGCAAGAAACGCAGTTGATGCATTAGAAGAGCAATCAAACAGTGACGACGAAATCCTAACGGCTGTCAACATGGCCGAAGGAGTAAACGATAAACTCGATCAAATATTATCTAAATTAGCAAAACTCGACGTGATCCAAGAGTCAGTTGAAAAGATTGAAGTATCCCTAATACAACTAGAAGAGAGGACAGCAACTTTGGAAGTGTTTGAAGCCTCGGCAAGCAAAGACATAGAAGATCTAAAACAAAGCGCAACGTTCTTAGGAGATCACTTTGATACGTCTCTTAAAGATCTTCAAAGTCAATTAGATGAATCAAACATCAAAACGGAGGAACTACAAAAAGAGTTCAAAGCGTAGATTAAAGAATACGATGAAAGCAGCGAGAAATTGAAGATGAAAGACCTCTACTTGGAGGCATATTCAAGAAGAGAGAATATAAAGTTCTTGAATATTGACGAGGAGGAGGATGAAGATGTCGAAGGACGTGTACGAGAGTTTATGAGAGACCAATTAAGGTACAGTGATCACGACATGGTTGAAATACAGCGTATACATAGGAATGGCAAAAGAGTTGGATCCAAACCAAGACCAATATTGGCCAGGTTCTTACGGTCAAAGGATTGCGAAAAGATCGTCTATCCCTTGGTTATCGTCTCAAGGACACAAATTTCCAAATGTTCATTGATCTGCCGTACGAATTGGTCGTGAAACGAAAATTGCAGATGTCAACCTTTAAAAAGGCTCGCGCTAACAAAATACCAGCGTCATTTAGCAAATCCGAGCCAGACATTAGCTCTTCATCAGAGGTAAATTATGGCCGGTGGGTCAAGAACTCATAATTTAGAATTTAAATTCATTTATGATTGTCTACAAGCATATAATCATTAACCAGCGCAAACGATTGTTTTAAAATCTATGATTAGGCGGAGAGGAGACAAATCTGCGCAAAAATGACTGTCCCGTTTAAATCAGCGCCACGTTTGTGTTTATACGTGTCTAAAATAGTCTTCTTAAGAGTTAGACTTAGTTATTTTTGTGCCACTGCCAGTTTTGCCAGTTACATATATCTAAAGCAAAAAATTATGATGCTCAATGAATAAATTTAACTTTAAAATATTATCACTAAACGTCCGAGGCCTAAGGGAATATTATAAGAAGAATAGAAAGATGTTCAATTGGTTCAGTAAACACGAAGCTAATAATGGTATCACCTTTATGCAAGAAACGCATAGCACTTCAGATGTAGAAAACGAGTGGGCGAAAAGAATAGGGGGTAAATTAGTTATGTCACATGGGACTTCCAACAGCAAAGGTACAGCCATTTTATTTGGAAGTAATTTAAGTTATTCAATCAAAGACCAAATTTTGGATAAAAATGGGAGATATGTGATGGTGTTGTGTGAAATACAAGGTAATAATTTCTTACTCATTAATTCATATCTTCCAAATTATGAAAAAGAGCAAGTAACTCTTTTGAAAGAGATTTTAGAAATAATTAACAACGTTGAATGTTCGATTGATATTATCTGGGGAGGCGACTTTAACTTCATATTTGATATTGATCTTGAAGCTTCAGGCGGCAATCCATCTCTTAAGTTATGTTCTATTGAGACCATGGAATCAATCATGCTCGAATGTGATCTTTGTGACATATGGAGATTGCGCAATTTAAGTTTGAAACATTTTACTTGGAGAGGTGTTGCCCAAGGCCGATCTAGTAGAGTAAATAAATTCCTACACCGCAGACTAGATTTTTTCTTTGTATCTGATGAATTACAACCTTATGTTAAAAATTGCGACATTATTCCAGCCCCTTCAACAGACCATTCAGCGATAACATTGCAGCTACAATCATTTCATGAAGACAGAAGAGGGCCCTCTTTTTGGAAGTTAAATAACTCGCTTCTCGAAAGAGAGGATTATATTACAGAGCTTAAAAAGCGACTAAACACTTTTAAACTTTCTCTAGACGATGCAGGTATTTTAAGTCCGCAACTAAAATGGGAGCTTATTAAATATGAAATTCGTAAATTTTCTATATATTTTTCAAAAGCAATAGCAAGAAATCGCAGATGCATATATCAGCAGTTAGAAAGTGAAATTAGAACGATCGAAAATATGAATGGATGGGAAGACAACGAAGATATGATCACAAAGCACGACAAACTTTTGAAAACTTTAGAAGAAAGAAGTAACTATATAACGGAAGGTATAATAATAAGATCTAAGGCAACATGGTACGAGCTGGGAGAAAAAAGCAACAAATACTTTTTAACGTTGGAAAAACGCAACAAAGCAAAAACGCATATCAAGAAACTGATAGATAAAGATAACAATGATGTAACACAGTCAGGTGAAATACTTAAATTGATCGAACGTCATTTCAGCACTGTTTTTGAATCGAAATCATGCAAGACAGAAAAGGAATGCATGGATTTTCTGTCAAGTTTTAGTGTTCCATCAGTATCAGCAGTAGATAAGGAAGTTTGTGAAAGAAAATTAACGGATCAGGAATGTTACGATGTCCTTAAACAAATGAGTGGGTCAAAGACACCGGGAAATGACGGTTTGTCTAAAGAATTTTACATATGCATGTGGTCTGATGTAAAAGACGATCTTGTTAATTGCGTGAACAATAATTTTGAGGTGGGCTCATTAACCACCTCCCAACGGCAAATAATCATAACACTACTTGAAAAACAAGGCAAAGACAATAGATTTTTGGATTCGTGGCGGCCTATCAGTTTGATTAATGTAGATGTGAAAATGTGTAGTAGAGTATTAAGTAATAGGATGACTAAGATAATA
Source organism: Actinostola sp. cb2023 (assembly GCA_033675265.1). Classification (NCBI taxonomy): domain Eukaryota; kingdom Metazoa; phylum Cnidaria; class Anthozoa; order Actiniaria; family Actinostolidae; genus Actinostola; species Actinostola sp. cb2023. Next base: position 91,354 of record JAUJYZ010001110.1, on the reverse strand, counting down.
CCATACCTGGTCCATCCAGATCAAGCTGCCTTTATTAAAGGTAGGAAAATTGACGATCCAATAAGGATAATTCAAGACATAATGGACTATGTGAAATGTAAGAATAAATCGATGATTCTTTTTGCAGCTGACTTTGAGAAAGCTTTTGATTCAATTGAACATAATTTTATCTTCGCTGTCTTACGTCATTTTGGTTTTGGAGATAACTTTATTAAGTGGATCAAAATTCTAGTATGTGATAACCTGAGTTGCGTAATAAATAACGGTAGCGTCACCAACTTTTTTAAGGTGCTAAGAGGTACAAAACAAGGTGATCCAATTTCTCCATATATTTTTATCTTAATAATAGAAATAATGGCTACCATGATGAGAAAATGTGAAGAAATAAAGGGATTGTATATCAAACAAAAAGAAACAAAATTAGTGCTATTCGCAGATGATACAACTTTCTTTCTGCAGGATTACAACTCTTTTCAGTATGTTTTGAAACAGCTGGACATTTTTTATACTTTTTCATCTTTAAGATTAAATTTAGGGAAATCGGAGGCTGGATGGCTCGGGAGGAGAAATGTTGACGATACAACACAAATTGGAGACGTAAGATGTATTAACTTTCATGATAAAGGTATAAAAATTCTTGGAATTTACTTTTCTTATAATGAAACATTTCACTATAACAACAACTTCCAACGTATAATTACTAATTTCAAAACAACTCTATCAATATGGAAAACACGAAATTTAACACTTTATGGAAAAATTCAAATACTTCGTTCGCTTGCACTTCCCAAACTTTACTATGTGTGTTCAAAAATCCATGTTCCAGATGAATTTGTTAAAATAGTTGAAAGTACAATCAAGGATTTCATATGGAACGGAAAAAAACCGAAAATAAAGCACGATACGTTAATTGGCGACTATTTAATGGGTGGGTTGAAACTACCAGATTTTGGTGCTTGTCTCAAAGCGAACCGAGTTAAATGGGCAATACAATTAATAGAATCATCTAAGGAACCAACGACATGGAATATTCTCCCTTCAGCGTATCTCGAGCCAATTGGGGGATTTCAACAATTACATGTCAATTTTGACCCTGTAAGGATACCGGAAAGCATCTCTCCTTTTTATAAAAAGGTTTTAATAAGCTGGGCTGAAGTTGCGAAAGATGATATTAGTAATGATCCGTCACTAGTTTTCGACCAGTTTTTTTGGAATAATAAATACATACAAATTGATCGTAAATCGGTGTTTTATAAAGATTTCTCAAAAATTAACCTAAACAAAGTTGTGGACCTTTGTGACCAAAATGGTGAATTTACGTGGTCACACGCTAAGAACATTGGATTGAAAGAGAGTGAGTTCTTGCGCTGGGCTGGATTAGTTCACGCAATACCATCAGAATGGAAAAAAGTCTTGAAAGAAAGAGACATTGTTAATAATGAAAGTCAAAGAAAGAGATTTATACAGCTAGGTAATAAGAACATTGAAATAGAAAAGGTAAAAACAATCCAGATTTATCAATGGCTTATCAGCTTGAAATTCAAATCGCCGTCTTCCCAGACTAATGTAAGCAATCGTATAAATCAGAATTGCCAATTAGATTGGGAGAAAATTTACAGTAGAATATATAAAACCTCCATTGATACTTATTTAAGGTTGTTTCAATATAAGATACTCAACAACATTCTGTATCTTAATCGCGACCTTCATCGTTTTAAAATAATTGATGATTCATCATGTTCTTTTTGTCTACTCAATCAGGAAACAATTGACCATCTTTTTGTTGAATGTATAGAATCAAAAAATTATTATTTTCAAATACGTAATTGGTTAGAAGCTTTTGATATTATCCTACCTGACTCAAACAAATCTAATATTATACTAGGTGTAGAGGATAATGTAATAAATTTTATTATCTTAATTTATAAGTTATCCTTATACAAAGGAAGAGAGAAAGGAAAAGTGCCTTCTCTATCTCTGTTTAAAAATGTATTAACTCAATTTGAAAAAATAGAACAGAGAGTGGCCCGATCAAAAAACATATTTTCCCAACATCAGAAAAAATGGAGCAAAATAATCAATGCTTTACAATCTTAATAAATAATAAGGTAACTGGCAAAGGGTACGTGGGGGGGGGGGGGGGGGGGTATTTTACTTTACTATTGTTTATTAGTTATCAATTTTCAAGTTGTAAAAACCGTAATAATAACAAATTGTAACAATGTCATATTGAAGTTGTAAAGGTTTTTGCAATAAATATTAATTAAAAGGGAAAAAAATAAAATATATATATATATATATATATTTGAATATATAGATTAAATGTAGCGAAGAAGAAGAGACGCAGGCAACCTCTGACTGTTCCAAATAATGTATTAACGTTTCGGCAATTCAGCCTTCTTCAGAAAAAAATATATAATAATGAATATGTACAGGATAAAATTGATAAAAATGTAAAGATTACCTACTGTGTTACAAGTATATATACGCTAAGGAAAACAAAGGATGATGTAACCAATCACCAGGGGAAAATGCCCAAAGGAAACCTAAAGGGACCAAGTTACATCATCCTTTGTCAAACCAACAATAATAAACGAGAAATATACGTGCGCATGCATGAATAGAAATCTAGATGCCTGAAAATGAATTCTACGCTTAGACTTAAATTCCTGCCTTGAAATTCCTGATTTGAAAAGGCAGGAATTTAAGTCTAAGCGTAGAAGAAGGCTGAAGAAGGCTGAATTGCCGAAACGTTAATACATTATTTGGAACAGTCAGAGGTTGCCTGCGTCTCTTCTTCTTCGCTACATTTAATCTATTTATATGGAGAGCAGACTGTGAATTCCTTCTGGAATCCTTCTACTGGAAGCTCGTCGTTGGCCTACCATTTCTCATATTCAAGTTGTTTTTTTAATATTTGAATATATATATATATTCGTAAAAATAATATGGATATTTGGGGATATTTAGAGAAATTTTCGAGATATTTAGGATTTTTTGGGGGATATTTAGAGATTTTTTCGACAATTTCCGGAAACATATTTAGGCCATTTTTCAAGATATTTGTGTCAAGGCCTAAATGCATGTATACTACAACGTTTCTGCAATTGAGTGTATATATTATTTAAAGAGACACGTGCATTGGTCTTAATTGTACTCGGGGTTTTTTTAAACTTTAAATTGTCATTTTGTATATTTATAAAAGAGTAAGATAAAATAATACGTCACATGAAATATTTTACCCTGGTTTGATTTCGCAGCTCGCGGGACGGCGTATTTAAGAGTTTAACAAAGCCTCTGGAAGCAGGGTATAAATATATTTAGACCTTGATGCTCAATCAATTTCTTTGAATACATTATTATATATATCTATAATATATATCTCTAGGCTTGCTTACTATGACTCGAAAGTTTGCAATTTCGAACCAGTAACGGAACCTATATTTTGGCCCGGTATTTTGGTCGATGACTTGGGCCGTTATATATTATTTTTTGGAAGATAATTACATAGTCTAATGCCTTGCATTTACTTTAATTATAATAAAACTATAAATGCAAGACAAAGAAAGTAGCGACCCCCCGAAAGTAGCGACCCCCCGAAAGTAACGACTCCCCGAAAGTAGCGTTTACGGTAAGCTAATAATTACATGAAAAAATATAAGTAATTGATAGAAGTTAATTAAATATAAGTTTTTGTCCAAAATAATAATCCGATGGAACCAGTAAAACTTAATAGGGTTCACCAAGGCCTTTTCAGGCATTTTGCCGAATTTTCACAATTCTGCCGTCTGAAATTTGATGGATACAGTCTCTTGCAAAACTCCTTACCTGCATTGGATAAACAAATAGACATTTGCAACACGAATATGACCAAGAGAGTACCTGGTAAGTGTTTTGGATACATTTTACTGGCAGCCAAGACGAGCCAAAGTTGTGTTCTTGTATAGCGAGAGTGATTAGATAGACTGATAACTACAAACGTCCTGTAATACACACCCAAGTTATGAACTTCCTACCAACCGTGTTCCTCAGTTATACTATGAACTTCCTGTTATAATAATATTAATAATAATAATAATACATAATACATAATAATAATAATACCATGAACTGTTTTATACTATTTGCTATTCAAATTAAACTCACTTGATAATGACATCGGACGATGTCGAAACGTCGTAATTTCCTTGCGTTTGTCTTTCTTATAAATAATAATACACTAATAATAATAATAATAATAATAATAATAATAATAATACACTAATAATAATAATAATAATAATAATAATACACTAATAATAATAATAATAATAATAATACACTAATAACTTTTTATTTTATTTTTATTTTTTATTATTATTAATAATTATTAATTATTAATTTTATAATATGACCTAAGAAAATCCTGCAATTCGATTGGCTGAGAGGAGTGGTATTTCAGCGTAATAGTGGTATTTCAAGCTCTCAGGAGTGGTATTTCAAAATCACCATGGTAACCATTGTTTGAGCACCGAGCATGACATTCAAATCCAAGATGGCGGATAAACCCGACAGAGTTTTTCTCGCTAAAAAAGCTGAAATATACCTAGAAACAAATCTCAAGAACAACAAATTGAAAAAGTACATCAACATGGATATATTGTTGACAAATCAGGAAGGTTTTCTTTGGCTAAGACTGCAAAAATCAGCGAGAAACGATCGACTGTTGATCGTGCTAAAGTAAAGGTTTTCCTGCTTTAGATCGAGAAGTGAATTAAGAATTATTGCTGAAAAAGGTAAAAATAAAGCTTTAGAAACCTCTTGTTTCTGTTTTCTTCATTTGTTATCTAATTTATGAACGTTTTTCTATGAAAATAATTTACTTGAGAGCATTTTCCATTAGTTCATGGTATAATAAAACTACAGACAAACTCGGATCGAAATTGCAGTATTTTCTTAGGTCATATTATAAACATTTAATAGCATGTTTTGTACGTGATATTTGGGATAAATACCACGAGTGATATTTCAAAATTGTTAACAAAATTTCACGAGCCTCCGGCTACAAACCATGCTATTACCTATACAAATACACTAATAACAATAATAATACACTAATAATAATACACTAATAATAATAATAATAATAATAATAATAATAATAATACAATAATAATAATAATAATAATAATAATACACTAATAATTTTTAAACAACTTTATTAATGTGTCAATAAGCTAAAGACCGAGTTGGTCCTAGTTTACATGACAGGTAAACTAATTGGGGACACCTATTTAACGGCTCTACCTAAAACCATTCAAAACATATATAATAACTAGACGCTCTACTAGGGTGAAGTCGGGCTTCTATTAAAGCTTGCCACAACACAAAATAACATCGGTACAAAGTATAGAACACATTGACTTCGTTTAGATTTCAATCTTGTGTCAGTTGTGCGATTAACTCGGTGATTTTTTTAAAAATCTCCGTGATGCAAGTCGGTCATCGACCCGGGTCATCGAATACGTGCAAGAACTTCGTTCAATCACTCGGCACTTGCCTTCGATCTCTATTAGTCACTGAGAAAATTATGCTCTCTAGGAAGATTGTGCTCTGAGAACTTATGTTCTGTAGAAGATTATGCTCTCTAGGCCCAGGGTGTACTCTGGGAATTTTCGGGTAGGGGTGTGCCGCGGACACCTCAAAATCCTGACCCTATTCCAGATCAAAAAATGCGATTTTCCATACCCTATCCCAGACCTAACCTAACAACGTAAGTAAACAGTCCGTTGTTTCTGCGGCTGTTTTATTTGGTGAACTGTAAGTTGTTCAGTAACAGACTATGATATTTAACGCTGGTATAGTTGGGCGCGTTCGCGTTACGTTATTGTGAAAACCATACCCTATCCCAGACTAAAAGTGCAAAAACGATACTCTAAACCAGACAATCTTGAGAGTGACAATCTTGTGACAATACATTGTGGGTCACAAATTCTATCTTGTGCCTATCCGATTTCAGAATACCCCCTTCTCATACTCATTAATTATTCATGAGGTAACCAGCCAATCAAATGTGCAGAATAATACCACGTGATGTACCTTGAAAGTAGGGAAAGTCGGGTGGCGGTAAAGTTCTGAAAATTTTTCCACAGTTACTCTCCCCTGCAGTACTTATAAGAGGGACGATAACAATCATAGGGATCTTGGACAGAGTAGAGCAGGCAATACCACTCTGATTGAACGAAGTTATTGCACGTATTCGATGACCCGGGTCGATGACTAACTTGCATAGGAGATTTTTCACTTTAATCGCACAACTGACACAATTTTGAAATCTAAACGAAGTCAATGTCTTCTATACTTTGTACCGCTGTTATTTTGTGTTGTGGTAAGCTTTAATAGAAGCCCGACTTCACGCTAGTAAAGCGCCTCGTTTTTAAACGTCAAGTATACTATTGGATATCTAGACCAAGCGCATTATACCCTGCTCTAACCCGTGGTGCGCCATTACCGGTGTCAATTACCCAAGATTAATCGTCGGTCACTACAAATCTCGACACTAATGACTTTTCTTACAATTTCTTTATTTATCCCTTTTTCGCACACACAAATTTATATATTTTCAATGTCAATTTAGTGGCATTTCGACATGGTATAGACTAGAAGTTGACTCCCATGACTGACTTCATTCTTTAAAACAAGTTCGCAGCATTCAATTTCTTAGTTTTGCTGTGCATCATTGGTGCTGTGGATCCTATCCAAATGATGTATGAGGCTTCTTTCTTAGTTTGTAGTACATGTAAGCAGTTGCGGCAGACAAGGCGTACCTAAAGAACAAAACAAAAAAGTTGACAAGCATAAGGGATACGGAAGAGGTAGGGACCGTGGAAGTGAACGAGAAGATGGGATACGGGAGGGGGGAGAGGAAGGGGACACGGAAGTGAACGAAAAGAAGGGGTACGGAAGGGGGAAGAGGTAGGAGACATCGAAGTGAACGAGAAGAAGGGGTACGGAAAGGGGAACAGGTAGGGGACGTGGAAGTGAACGAGAAGAAGGGGTACGAAAGGGGGGAACAGGTAGGGGACGTGGAAGTGAACGAGAAGAAGGGGTACGGAAGGGGGGAAGAGGTAGGGGACGTGGAAGTGAACGAGAAGAATGGATACGGAAGGGGGAAGAGGTAGGGGACGTGGAAGTGAACGAAAAGAAGAAATACGGGAGAGGAGAAGAGGTAGGGGACGTGGAAGTGAACGAGAAGAAGGGGTACGGGAGGGGGAAGAGGTAGGGGATGTGGAAGTGAACGAGAAGAAGGGGTACGGGAGGGGGAAGAGGTAGGGGATGTGGAAGTGAACGAGAAGAAGGGGTACGGGAGGGGGAAGAGGTAGGGGACGTGGAAGTGAACGACAAGAAGGGGTACCGGAGGGGGAAGAGGTAGGGGACGTGGAAGTGAATGAGAAGAAGGGGTACGGGAGGGAGAAGAGGTAGGGGACGTGGAAGTGAACGACAAGAAGGGGTACGGGAGGGGGAAGAGGTAGGGGACGTGGAAGTGAATGAGAAGAAGGGGTACGGGAGGGAGAAGAGGTAGGGGACGTGGAAGTGAACGAGAAGAAGGGGTACGGGAGGGGGAAGAGGTAGGGGACGTGGAAGTGAACGAGAAGAAGGTGTACGGAAGGGGGAGGAGGTAGGGGACCTGGAAGTGAACGAGAAGAAGGGGTAGAGGAGGGGGAAGAGGTAGGGGACGTGGAAGTGAACGAGAAGAAGGGCCGGGTACAGGAGGGGGAAGAGGTAGAGGATAATGAAGGGGTGGGGGGAGAGGAAAGAGACAGCCAGCACAATAATAATATTAATAATAATGATTTATTAACATATTGCAGTCGTTTGACTGGAGGTGACATGGTCTTACCATGTAACAATATACTGAAGGTGTTCGTTTCTCAAGTACACACGAGTCTGTCCTCCAATCGGCCCTCCTGGAACACTGCTGCCTGAAAATGCACATATTACATTGGAGAGACATTAGGTTTTGAGAAACCTCCCCGTGAAGCAGAAAGACGAAGTGGCCATTTCGGAATTGATGCAGTTTGCGGAGAATTGTGGGTATTTTTCTTAAGAAACATACGGTGGTGGGCAACCACCGTACGTTTCTTAAGAAAAAAGCCAATTTCGGTCGCTCATAACTTTCGCTCTATTCATCGAAATTACTTTAAAATTTCAATTTTTGCTAATTTTGGTGTGCTCTTTTCAAATATTATATTTTTGTTTTTGTTGGATTAAAATTTAAAATGTCACGCAACAAAATGTCACACCTGCAAACTCCCCATTGATTTGATTTTAATTTTTATTCCATTTACACGATGTTTTTACAATATTAATAAATAACTCTTGATTTAGTGGCAAGAGAACAGAAAGTTTGTGTAATCATGGGTGACTTTAACATTAATCTGATCAACTGTGAATCTCACTCTCTTATACTGAAGACTATATTAATACCCTAAATTCCTATTCATTTTTGCCTTTAATTACTCAACCTACAAGAATTACTGATCATACAGCAACTCTAATTGATAACATATTTATTAGACATGTATCGAAGTTTGAAGTAAGTGAGTTTGGCACACAACAGTTGTATTGTTTCCCAGTCGTTTATCCTTGTTTTATGCTAAATATACTGCAATGGTGTCCCCTAAAACAATCCCACAATCCCTTTCGAACATCAGCTATTGACCTGACAATCAGGCCGGTACCCTGGTTAAAAAGGAGTACAAAGGTGTCCAAACAACTTGTAGTATTATGACATACCAGCAACAGCATCAACTTGAATGGGTAGAGAGTTAGTGATCTCAGCCATGGCTTCAACATCACGGAAATGCCATCGGTTCATTGGGATGTTGTTCTTGGGGACAAATTGAGGACGCTGTTGAGAAATACACTGTTCAGTATACCCTTTTGTATGTACATGTATTGCAGCTGCTTAAAAAAATATGCAATATTTAGCAGTACCATCGAAGTTGCTTCAATTATCGCGAACAATCATTGTAACTCTTTATAAATAATCAGGACAACAACTAAGTTTAGTAAGTAAGTAAGTAAGTAAGTAAGTAAGTAAGTAAGTAAGTAAGTAAGTAAGTAAGTAAGTAAGTAAGTAAGTAAGTAAGTAAGTAAGTAAGTAAGTAAGTAAGTAAGTAAGTAAGTAAAGTAAAGTAATTTAAAGAGGGTAACTCAAATGAACACTTCTGTTATGACCATCACAATTGCAACCATCTAATTAACTAATTACCATCTCCATCATTGTAAAGAGGGTAACTCAAATGAACACATCTGTTATGACCATCACAATTGCAACCATCTAATTAACTAATTACCATCTCCATCATTGTCATCATCATCATTCTCAACATCATCAGATCTGTGAAAATCACACATCTTGAATAATTCATATTACTTTTAAAAATATTATACCTTTTCAATCTAGAATATATATCAATACATGTCAAATATAGAATATATATCATACATGTCAATCTAGAATATATATCATACATGTCAATCTAGAATATATATCATACATGTCAATCTAGAATATATATCATACATGTCAATCTAGAATATATATCATACATGTCAATCTAGAATATATATCATACATGTCAATCTAGAATATATATACATGTCAATCTAGAATATATATCATACATGTCAATCTAGAATATATATCATACATGTCAATCTAGAATATATATCATACATGTCAATCTAGAATATATATCATACATGTCAATCTAGAATATATATCATACATGTCAATCTAGAATATATATCATACATGTCAATTTAGAATATATATCATACATGTCAATTTAGAATATATCATACATGTCAATTTAGAATATATCATACATGTCAATTTAGAATATATCATACATGTCAATTTAGATGTGAGAACAGGCAACAATCGGACGTCAGCATAACTTATGTCTAGATTCATGCACCTTTTCGTAGTTTCCCAGAATGCTGCAGGATTCTGCGTGTGCAAGCGAGGTCAGGGGGAAAAATATTTAGAATTGATCATGTTTTGAGGAAAATATGACTACTGTAACTAATCAAGAACAGGAAAAAACTTTTCTTTGCTTGAGAAATTGTACCATCTTTGTAATTCTTCTTACGCACTTTTAATTTAAAAGTCTAAGTTTTCTACTGAATTTCTTTATTCTCTCTTAATATTTTTGATCTATTTTGCACCCTGACCTCGCTTGTGTGCGCAGAATCCTGAAGCATTCTGGGAAACTACGAAAAGGTCCATACTTGTCCTTGCATTCTCTTTTCTGGTTGTATTTTCTCCAATGGAACCCAGCCTCTGTTGACCAGGATTCTTTTCCTGTCCAAAAAAACAACAGTGTTTAGCTTAAAATAAATGTGTGTACAAACAAACAGACATACAATGTACTGAAAGACAGACAGATAGTCAGACAGACAAACAAGCAAACAGATACAAACAAACAAATGGGTAAACAGTCAGACAGACAAACAGACAAACAAGCAAACAGATACAAACAAACAAATGAGCAAACAGTCAGACAGATGGACAGACAGACAAACAGATACAAACAAACAAATGGGTAAACAGACAGACAGACAAACAAGCAAACAGATACAAACAAATGAGCAAACATATCCTAATAACCAACTGTACATACATGTACATGTAAGTACAGGTACATGTAATGGAGAGCCATGGATGCATGTACCTAATTAACCCACTGCCTGACAGTACATATATGTAAGTACAGGTACATGTAAGTACAGGTACATGTAAGTACAGGTACATGCAATGGAGAGCCATGATGTATGTACCTACCCACTGCCTGACAGTACATACATGTAAGTACAGGTACATGTAAGTACAGGTACATGTAAGTACAGGTACATGTAAGTACAGGTACATGTAAGTACAGGTACATATGTAAGTACAGGTACATGTAAGTACAGGTACATGTAATGGAGAGCCATGGATGTATGTACCTACCCACTGCCTGACAGTACATACATGTAAGTACAGGTACATGTAAGTACAGGTACATGTAAGTACAGGTACATGTAAGTACAGGTACATGTAAGTACAGGTACATGTAAGTACAGGTACATGTAATGGAGAGCCATGGATGCATGTACCTACCCACTGCCTGACAGTACATACATGTAAATGTAAGTACAGGTACATGTAAGTACAGGTACATGTAATGGAGAGCCATGGATGTACCTACCCACTGCCTGACAGCTACATACATGTAAGTACAGGTACATGTAATGGAGAGCCATGGATGTACCTACCCACTGCCTGACAGTACATACATGTAAGTACAGGTACATGTAAGTACAGGTACATGTAAGTACAGGTACATGTAAGTACAGGTACATGTAAGTACAGGTACATGTAAGTACAGGTACATGTAAGTACAGGTACATGTAAGTACAGGTACATGTAATGGAGAGCCATGGATGCATGTACCTACCCACTGCCTGACAGTATAAAAGGAGTAAAAATATGTGCTCCTGATTTAGGTTTCCTTCCCAGACCTCCAGTACTTCCATCCTCGACATTAAGCGATCTTGGCATCATGTGTATTTCAGATGAATGGTCAAACCTTCCCTTTAACCATACACGCCGATACTCAAGAGATGACGGATCGAGGTCATCAATACTGACAAAATTGAAACAATACTTTCTCAGTGTTAGGTCATGTTATTAGCAATGGAATAAACAAATGAGTGAGATAGATAGATAGATAGACACCTTTATTTAAAAATCACATAAAACAGCAGGTAGTCCAGTCAGTGACTAGTAGCCTCTGCTATCAAAAGGAGCCCTGCGAGACATATACAATGTACAATATACAATAAATAGATCAGGGAAAAAAATAAATAATAATATGTGAGTGAGTGAGTGAATGAGTGAGTGAATTATAAACAAATAAATAAACAATACTTTCTCAGTGTTAGGTCATGTTATTAGCAATGGAATGAATGAGTGAGTGAGTGGATGAATGAATTATAAACAAATAAATAAACAATACTTTCTCAGTTTTAGGTCATGTTATTAGCAATGGAATGAATGAATGAGTGAGTGAATGAGTGAGTGAATTATAAACAAATAAATAAACAATACTTTCTCAGTGTTAGGTCATGTTATTAGCAATGGAATGAATGAGTGAGTGGATGAATGAATGAATTATAAACAAATAAATAAACAATACTTTCTCAGTGTTAGGTCATGTTATTAGCAATGGAATGAATGAGTGAGTGAGCGAATGAATGAATGAATTATAAACAAATAAATAAACAATACTTTCTCAGTGTTAGGTCATGTTATTAGCAATGGAATGAATGAATGAGTGAGTGGATGAATGAATGAATTATAAACAAATAAATAAACAATACTTTCTCAGTGTTAGGTCATGTTATTAGCAATGGAATGAATGAATGAGTGAGTGGATGAATGAATGAATTATAAACAAATAAATAAACAATACTTTCTCAGTGTTAGGTCATGTTATTAGCAATGGAATGAATGAGTGAGTGGATGAATGAATGAATTATAAACAAATAAATAAACAATACTTTCTCAGTGTTAGGTCATGTTATTAGCAATGGAATGAATGAGTGAGTGAGTGGATGAATGAATGAATTATAAACAAATAAATAAACAATACTTTCTCAGTGTTAGGTCATGTTATTACCAATATGGAATGAATGAGTGAGTGAGCGAATGAATGAATGAATTATAAACAAATAAATAAACAATACTTTCTCAGTGTTAGGTCATGTTATTAGCAATGGAATGAATGAGTGAGTGGATGAATGAATGAATTATAAACAAAAATAAAAAACAATACTTTCTCAGTGTTAGGTCATGTTATTAGCAATGGAATGAATGAGTGAGTGGATGAATGAATGAATTATAAACAAATAAATAAACAATACTTTCTCAGTGTTAGGTCATGTTATTAGCAATGGAATGAATGAGTGAGTGAGCGAATGAATGAATGAATTATAAACAAATAAATAAACAATACTTTCTCAGTGTTAGGTCATGTTATTAGCAATGGAATGAATGAGTGAGTGAGTGAGCGAATGAATGAATGAATTATAAACAAATAAATAAACAATACTTTCTCAGTGTTAGGTCATGTTATTAGCAATGGAATGAATGAATGAGTGAGTGGATGAATGAATGAATTATAAACAAATAAATAAACAATACTTTCTCAGTGTTAGGTCATGTTATTAGCAATGGAATGAATGAATGAGTGAGTGGATAAATGAATGAATTATAAACAAATAAATAAACAATACTTTCTCAGTGTTAGGTTATGTCATATGTTATTAGCAATGGAATGAATGAGTGAGTGGATGAATGAATGAATGAATTATAAACAAATAAATAAACAATACTTTCTCAGTGTTAGGTCATGTTATTACCAATATGGAATGAATGAGTGAGTGAGCGAATGAATGAATGAATTATAAACAAATAAATAAACAATACTTTCTCAGTGTTAGGTCATGTTATTAGCAATGGAATGAATGAGTGAGTGGATGAATGAATGAATTATAAACAAATAAATAAACAATACTTTCTCAGTGTTAGGTCATGTTATTAGCAATGGAATGAATGAGTGAGTGGATGAATGAATGAATTATAAACAAATAAATAAACAATACTTTCTCAGTGTTAGGTCATGTTATTAGCAATGGAATGAATGAGTGAGTGAGCGAATGAATGAATGAATTATAAACAAATAAATAAACAATACTTTCTCAGTGTTAGGTCATGTTATTAGCAATGGAATGAATGAGTGAGTGAGCGAATGAATGAATGAATTATATAAACAAATAAATAAACAATACTTTCTCAGTGTTAGGTCATGTTATTAGCAATGGAATGAATGAATGAGTGAGTGGATGAATGAATGAATTATAAACAAATAAATAAACAATACTTTCTCAGTGTTAGGTCATGTTATTAGCAATGGAATGAATGAATGAGTGAGTGGATAAATGAATGAATTATAAACAAATAAATAAACAATACTTTCTCAGTGTTAGGTCATATGTTATTAGCAATGGAATGAATGAGTGAGTGGATGAATGAATGAATGAATTATAAACAAATAAATAAACAATACTTTCTCAGTGTTAGGTCATGTTATTAGCAATGGAATGAATGAGTGAGTGAGCGAATGAATGAATGAATTATAAACAAATAAATAAACAATACTTTCTCAGTGTTAGGTCATGTTATTAGCAATGGAATGAATGAGTGAGTGAGCGAATGAATGAATGAATGAATTATAAACAAATAAATAAACAATATTCTTTCTCAGTGTTAGGTCATGTTATTAGCAATGGAATGAATGAGTGAGTGGATGAATGAATGAATTATAAACAAATAAATAAACAATACTTTCTCAGTGTTAGGTCATGTTATTAGCAATGGAATGAATGAGTGAGTGAGCGAATGAATGAATGAATTATAAACAAATAAATAAACAATACTTTCTCAGTGTTAGGTCATGTTATTAGCAATGGAATGAATGAATGAGTGAGTGGATGAATGAATGAATTATAAACAAATAAATAAACAATACTTTCTGAGTGCTAGGTCATGTTATTAGCAATGGAATGAATGAATGAGTGAGTGGATGAATGAATGAATTATAAACAAATAAATAAACAATACTTTCTCAGTGTTAGGTCATGTTATTAGCAATGGAATGAATGAATGAGTGAGTGGATGAATGAATGAATTATAAACAAATAAATAAACAATACTTTCTCAGTGTTAGGTCATGTTATTAGCAATGGAATGAATGAGTGAGTGGATGATGAAATGAATTATAAACAAATAAATAAACAATACTTTCTCAGTGTTAGGTCATGTTATTAGCAATGGAATGAATGAGTGAGTGAGCGAATGAATGAATGAATTATAAACAAATAAATAAACAATACTTTCTCAGTGTTAGGTCATGTTATTAGCAATAATGAATGAATGAGTGAGTGAGCGAATGAATGAATGAATTATAAACAAATAAATAAACAATACTTTCTCAGTGTTAGGTCATGTTATTAGCAATGGAATGAATGAGTGAGTGAGTGGATGAATGAATGAATTATAAACAAATAAATAAACAATACTTTCTCAGTGTTAGGTCATGTTATTAGCAATGGAATGAATGAATGAGTGAGTGGATAAATGAATGAATTATAAACAAATAAATAAACAATACTTTCTCAGTGTTAGGTCATGTTATTAGCAATGGAATGAATGAGTGAGTGAGTGATGAATGAATGAATTATAAACAAATAAATAAACAATACTTTCTCAGTGTTAGGTCATGTTATTAGCAATGGAATGAATGAATGAGTGAGTGGATGAATGAATGAATTATAAACAAATAAATAAACAATACTTTCTGAGTGCTAGGTCATGTTATTAGCAATGGAATGAATGAATGAGTGAGTGGATGAATGAATGAATTATAAACAAATAAATAAACAATACTTTCTCAGTGTTAGGTCATGTTATTAGCAATGGAATGAATGAATGAGTGAGTGGATGAATGAATGAATTATAAACAAATAAATAAACAATACTTTCTCAGTGTTAGGTCATGTTATTAGCAATGGAATGAATGAGTGAGTGGATGAATGAATGAATTATAAACAAATAAATAAACAATACTTTCTCAGTGTTAGGTCATGTTATTAGCAATGGAATGAATGAGTGAGTGAGCGAATGAATGAATGAATTATAAACAAATAAATAAACAATACTTTCTCAGTGTTAGGTCATGTTATTAGCAATATGGAATGAATGAGTGAGTGAGCGAATGAATGAATGAATTATAAACAAATAAATAAACAATACTTTCTCAGTGTTAGGTCATGTTATTAGCAATGGAAATGAATGAGTGAGTGGATGAATGAATGAATTATAAACAAATAAATAAACAATACTTTCTCAGTGTTAGGTCATGTTATTAGCAATGGAATGAATGAATGAGTGAGTGGATAAATGAATGAATTATAAACAAATAAATAAACAATACTTTCTCAGTGTTAGGTCATGTTATTAGCAATGGAATGAATGAGTGAGTGGATGAATGAATGAATTATAAACAAATAAATAAACAAATACTTTCTCAGTGTTAGGTCATGTTATTAGCAATGGAATGAATGAGTGAGTGAGCGAATGAATGAATGAATTATAAACAAAAATAAATAAACAATACTTTCTCAGTGTTAGGTCATGTTATTAGCAATGGAATGAATGAGTGAGTGAGCGAATGAATGAATGAATTATAAACAAATAAATAAA